>CAUYTI010137794.1:0-31470 GCA_963575145.1 Galago senegalensis | reverse complement strand
CTTGGTGTGGCGAGAACTCTACTGCAGAGATCTTAACTATACTTTACTTAGGATTTCATGGGATACGCCTAATTAAAGTATTGGCCTGTAGATGCTAAAAGGTATTTCCTAACAAGGACATAGTTCTGTAACCAAGGGCATTCGTTCTTAAAGTAATGAATAATCAGTACTGGAAAGGGCACGCTCTTCATCACAGATCCCTGGGATGGCGGGCTGACTGTGTACTGACATAGCAGACCTATAGTGAACTAGTCAATATGTATCTATATCAAACTTTAGTATAACTAAAAATCACTGTGATGCATGTTTAAAAACATCATTTTGTAAGCCCAGGAATTATAATTGAGTATCTTTCAGGAGGAGCTCAAATGTCTATATTTTTAAGAAGCTGTTGTCTGTACAGCCACCATACGTTAAGAAATACTGCTTGGTAGGGAGCTTAAAAAGTATCAGGATATACTGGGAACTCCTGAAAGATGTGCAATGTGAGACTTACACCTTGTGATTGACAGCTTCTTAGTGAGATGAGACTTATACACAGGGTATTACAAATTAGATTAGTGTTAGGGTCTTGTAAATGTCATATTACAGGTTATGACTTTTACATGAGATCCTATAATTTAGCAATTATAGATAGATAGATAGATAGATAGATAGATAGATAGATAGATAGATAGCTGGGACCACCAGGGAAATTGGGATATAGTGGGAAGGGTGGGGGAAAATTCCAAGTGGAGTGACCTGTATATACACAGTAGAGAGAGATCAGAGTGGGCATGGCATGCTTAGAGGTACCAGTGGGATTTGATTCTTAAAGCCCAGTATCAAGAAGGAGGAGATCCCTGTCCATCAAGCTTTTCACATAAAGACTGTGGGAGGGGTTCATTACTAAACTAATCCTTGAGTTTGGTGTGGGGGATGCCAAAGTCTTGGATAGATGTTTAAATAAATTGAATGTAGTAGAATGAGCAATATATTAAGAAAGGTGTACATATTTTATTAAGAGACAAGTTCATGCAGGAATATGTATTTCTGTTGTGGAGGATTTTGAGAGACTCTAAAGATGTAGTTGACCAACCTCTAACCGTCTACCTAACCCAGGAGTTGGCACACGCACACATATATATATATACACCTAAAATTCCACCAGTCCACACCTCACACATACCTACACAGCCCAAAGGGTTGGGCTTATGACCTAACCTGGGCATTGGCATCCCCCACCCCAAACACATGGATTAGTTTAGTAATGGCCATGTCACTTAGAGTGTATGAATCCTTTCCATGGTTTTTATAAGACAAACTTGTTGGGAAGGGATCTCCTTCCTCTTGATCCCTTTATTTTAAGAATAAAATCCCACAGGAACCTGCCAGTCTTCTTTTAGACATAATCAAACTGACAGAATGAAGCCAATTCAGAGAAGAGGTGAACAGCATAGAGATTGCAAATACCATTTGAATTCCTGGATCTATTTCTGTCTAGTCAAAACTGGGTTTGTGTATCTGCAGCTAACGGAGTTCTCACTACCACCTTGTCATATAATACTGTTTAATTCAATGTATATGTACCTTTGCCAAGAGGTTTGTAATTTAATCTAGCACGGATAAAGGCAGTCCTTTCTAAATCTATTTCAGGAAAGGTCCTTGAGTCTTACGTGAATCATTTCTGAAAGTTAGATATTATTCATTCCTTCAATCAATAATATAAGGAAATTTTATTAACTTGTAACTAGGTTATTCTTAACTGTTCCAGTTCTCACAAAAACCATATGAGATATATCACTTTAATATATATAACTTTGACATGCATGAGATAGAGTTTATATAACCTCTTTGTAAAAGTATAGGCTTAATATTCAAACTTGATTTTGATTTCAAAGATATGTTTTAACCCCTCTACTACTTTGCCTATATCCCTGCATACAGACTGAGTGCCAGGCACGGTGCTGACATGAGGGCAGGTGAATGACCAGACAGCTCTCCCAGCTGTCTTAGTCAGTCTGGGCTGCTGTAACACAGCACAATCTACTGTTGGCTTATACAACCGAAATTTAATTCTGCACCATTCAGGAAACCAAAGTCCAACATCTAGGTGTCAAGCAGAGTTGGCATCTGAGGGCTGTCCCCTTGGGTAGAAAATGGCTGTCTTCTTACTGTGTACTCAGATGACCTCTTTTTATTATGAATTCATGGAGCGAGTGTGCTATGAAAGCATAATATTAATAGTTCCTTTACCGAATTAACAGATTGGGCATAACCTCATTTAAGAATTAAATACATCATTTAAGTGAATAGATCTTTTATTTAAGCTAGTATTTCAAGTGTGATGGAGCAAGAACAAGCTCTTTTGTGTTTCTCCTTATACGAATAGGAATTCTGTTGGATCCGTTCCTTACCGGGATGGCCTGAATGTTTTTGTCCTCTTAACTGTTATCACTTTCTCTGGGGCCCATTTCTAAATACATGGGGCTTAGATCTTTAATATATCAATTTTTAGAGGACAAAAAATACTCAGTCCATAGCAAAAACTATAAGATAAATACTTTATTGGCATAAATTCAAGCCTTTCCGGGACTATATTATTAGCTCAAATCAGACTTCCCACAATGATTTTCATGAAATAAAAACAGGTTTCAACAAAATATAAATGTTGTAAGTTTCTGACCTCTCCTACAAACTCCATTTCACATAACTCAGGCTGGCGGGGGGGGGGGGTGACTCACAATAGGCATAATTATAGAAAAATACATAGAATAATTGTGGGTTAAAGATTTACTAGATTAGAGCCATATATCTAAATTGACATGAAGTATCTTGGCTGGAAAAATACAACAGCACCCAGGCAAAGCATCCAACCTCTCAGATTGCTGAAATAGATTGAGAAAAAAGAAGTGTGGGTTGCATGATCCTCGTATCCCATGGCTGCATTAAATTCAGTGGATGGTTCTTTCTTTCCTCTACCTATTTTCAACTGATGGAAAGAAATGCAAGTTTTATGATTAAACATCATAAAGCTAGGTAATGATTGAATATGCTTCTTAAGACCATATCTCTCACACATATTTAATTTTGAAATCAAAAAGAAAAATTAACATATCCATATACTTTAATTTGTAGTCCCATCCAGACATAACTCAGGAAAATTTTAGTCAACACTGAGAAGACTCCAGAATGTTCATACCTGGAACAAAACTATGGTCAGTGTAATGTAATCATTCTTCCAATTACAATCATGAGGGAAGCTCTTAAAAAAATCATAGACAACACCTCCTTCTTCTCACCCCAAATCAATAAATCAAAGTCTCTGGGGATGCAAACTGATGTTTCTAAAAAGCTTCCCAGATAAGTGTTCTATACAGAGAACCACTGGCCCAATGTTGAGAAGCCATGGCCCAATGCAGCTACCAGTGAAATGCCTTGGTCTAAATCTAAAATGCCAGCCTGTGTGGAACAGCTTATTCTTGTTAGCCAAGACAAGGGTGGGTGCATAAATTACATGTAGACGGGCAAAGCTCACTGAAGGGTCATCAGGATCAGTCACTAGTCCAGTGGAACCTAGTATTATTGAGTGGCAACTAAAGATGTAAGCCCACAGTTGGGAATGGGTTTAGGCAAACTTTTTTCTGGGACTAAATGGAGATTATGGACATTGTATGTGGCCTTCTATCTGTTTGTAAATTCCACTGAAGAGATAATTCTTCCTAATTAGTCCCCTCTGAAAAAGTAATTGGGAGATTTAGTCATAAGCAGCACTAACACAGGAAATTTACTGCAACTTAAAATTTGACCTTTAATTAAATATCCCTTCAGGACTCGAGTCTGTGTAGAAGAATACTCTGTTTTCTCCTGAGCAGATGGGCAATGGAGATGAAGAAAATATCCCAGGCTGCCTTTCAGCCCACTACCACATAGGGCAGAAAATGTGTGCTGACCACTTGAAATGGTTACTTTCTTTTCCCACTTCCCCTGTGTTCCAACATTTGCATAAGCTTTCTATAATCCATTAGGAATGGCGGCTTTAATCACCTTCTGTTTAACCCTCACATAAGAGAAGCACACTTAGGACTCTAAAAAGTTCAGCTTTTTTCCCAGTAAGCAAGGAGAACCATTAAATTTTTCTGAGTAATTAAGTTATATCCATAGAGCAGTATTAAAGGAAGCTGACTGTCTAAAAGATAGAGTTGAACAGGGAGAAACAGCAGCAAAGAGATTAGCTAGAAAACCATGATAATAACTATTCCAAAGCAATTAGGACTTTAAATTATCTACACACACGTATAAAGAGGGCGTAGGATTGTTTTTTAAGCAGAACTGTAATAAGATAGTAAATGGTAAGTTTTAACTGTGGCAGCAAGGTGCAATACAGATGATACTGCAGAATAGATAAAGACCAAAATGCAAAATGGTCAAAAGAGGGTTCAACAGCTGCATATATTATTCTGAAATGGCCTGCCCACACATATGACGTGAGTAGGTGTGCCAAACATTAGGTGAGTCTTGAAGAACATTTCTCTGGAAGTTATTAGTGTGCTGCATCCTTCCACCACAGTGCCCCATCCCCTCAAGGAGAGCTGGAGAAGGGTTCAGCCTACACTCAGCCAAGGGAGAGTGTGAGGAAGGCCAGCTGGAAAACGTAATATGTGATTTCTACAGGTTTGAGGACCCGGAGGCTGGGAACATCTTAAACATGAGAAACTGATTGGCTACCTACTTTGATAGTTGACGGAAGGAGAGATTGATGCTGCATTACATCATTTGAACTCTCATTGTTTACAGGGTGTATTATGTGTGTTTCTGATGCACCAGATTCAAGCCACAATGGAGATAGGATGTGTTTTGTCTGGATCATCCTAAGCCCCATTCTTAAAGCCACAGACAGATGTCACTCGAGAGAATCTGGAGGTACCACTAGAAGCCCAGGGATTAGGGAATAAGCCTACAAACTGCTAGAATAGACTTGAGCTCTGGGTAATGGTAACATGATGAAAATGTGTGTGTTGAGGATAGATGGGGAGAATGTAGTGATCCCCAAAGAAACCGTGAGAGTTGTAAATCTAAGACCTGGAAAATGAAGTAGGAACTCTTCTGCTCCTGTTTTTCTGTCCTGCCTTTCTGTGCTCCAGCCCTGAGGGAGCCAGCAATCTCGGTTAGGAAGCCGAGGAAACAGAAATCATAGAGTCAATAGCTGGCTGGATAATGAGGGGAAAAAAGTCAACTATATTTCTCTAGCTGTAGCCTGGCAATAGACCTAAATTGTGGACAGGGAGAAGCCTCAATATCCAACCAAGGTCACAGTTTGAATTTTCACTAAAGCAGGTGATTTTTAAGTTACTGGGCTTAGAATGTGACCATAAATTACTCGATTGCTAAGAATGAACATAAAAGTCATTGAACGCATCTGAGTTTTTTTCTAAGAGTAAAGGGAAATTATCCCTGCAGTGTAAATTGTAAAGGATTCTGAGGCACAGAAAATAAGATTATTTTTATTATACTTTATGAATATTGCTTATGCAGTTTAATACTTAAAAAACTAGAAGTAAAGAGTTATAAATAACTAATAATCACATTTTTACCCATGCAGTATTTTATAATTTTACATACATTTTCTCATTTAATCCTAAGGACCCTCAGGATAGGATGGAAATAGTTTCCTACATTTTATGAAAGAATAACCTGAAGACCAGGTTTAATAAGTAAGTGATATTTGCAAGATATATGCATTGAAGTTGGGATTGTCTCCAAATATTTTCTAAGGGCACATCTCCTTGGATAAGAAGCAGCTTTTGAAATGTCCCTAGCTGCCTTATTCATTAATTCTTTCAGTAAAAGTTACTAGTCTTGTACTATGTAGCAGGCATAGTTGAAGATTGATAAGGGAAGAAATCCAAGGATTTCACTGCTCAGAAGGAACTCTCCATTCTAACATAGGGAGGCAGAAAATGAACAAACAGAACAAATGAAAGGGGATTTCAGGGGCAAATGTACAGTATTGCAAAATAAAAATAAAATAATACCCAAAGGACAGCAGGGTAGTGTAGTGTATGTCCCGCTGGCCATAGGGTTGAGCCTGACGGAAGACCAGAGATGCAGTGCGTGTACAGCAAGGCGGCCACTGTGGCTGGACCAAAGGAAACAAAGCAACGTGGTGATGTGTTGATTTGCAGATGATTCTGTAGTGGTGTGGGAAGGAAAGAGAATATAGAGCCTTCTAAGACCCAGTGAAGACTTGGATTTGGATTTCGCTATGACTACAATTGGAAATCATTCAAGTGTTTTCAAAAAGGAGTAATTTTGCTAGACTTAGGTTTTTTGTTTTGTTTTGTTTTGTTTTGTTTTTGAGACAGAGTCTCACTATGTTGCCCTTAGTAGAGTGCTATGGCATCACAGCTCACAGCAACCTCAAATTCTTAAGCTTAAGCAATTCTCTTGTCTCAGCCTCCCAAGTAGCTAGGAATACAGGTGCCCACCACAATGTCCAGCTAGTTTTTGTTGCAGTTGTCACTGTTGTTCAGCTGGCCCAGGCTGGACTCCAACCTTCCAGCCTCAGTGTATATGTCTGGTGCCATAACCACTGTGCTACAGGCACTGAGCCCTGATTCCTTTTTTTTAAAAAGAAAATCAGTCATTCTGGCTGGTATGTAAAAACAGACTCCAGCAAGCAAAGGTAAAGACCAGTGTGAAGACTTCCAGTAATAGCCCAGGCATGAGCTAGGTGGTAGTGAAGATGCAAAGAAGTGTTTTTCACTTTTTATTCTTCACCCAGGCTCATACTGCATTTTTTTTAGGTTGTATTTGTGCAATTTGTAACAAAAGTTGTCTCTATGACAAAATAGGTTACTCTCTATGCCCAAGGATTCCCATTCTGTACTTCAAAATCAACTCTTTCAGGTCACTACTCTGACAACAACCCTTGAAAAACCTCTGTAGTTAACCCCACCTTTGGCTCTTTGACCCGTTAGTAGATTTCTCTGTTGCTTAATTCTCTCCAATTTCTTAATAGCACTGAATGGTAAATTGCAATTGTACCTTCCCTTCCATGTCTATGCATTTATTGTTCATTTCTCTCACTGAACTTTGCGTTTTGTTTATTTCTGCATAAGAGCCTAGTCTACAACTTGACACAAAGACAAATTTAGAATTAGTGAAAAAAATAATTTGACCTTATATTTTTTGTCTAAGATATCTCAGTTACCATTCTCTTGGAAAATTTTTGAATTATTTCAATTTCTTAAAGCAAATTCCTTCACTTGAGGAAAAAGTAGAATCTCCTGATTTTCCAACCACATTGATTATATTTTGATGATAATCAGATTAATGTCTTCCCAAACATATCCATGCTCAAATGCTCAGAACCTATGTTTATGTTACATTCATAATAACTGCAGTCGGGAAAGAGGAATTATATGGGAAAGAGAAATTAAGGTAGCAAGTGGAATTGAGGTTGACAATCAGCTGGCATTAAAATGGGAAGATTGTTGTGGATTATGTGGGTGAGCCCTGTAAAATAACCATATGAGCCCTAAAAGAGGGACAGGGTGGCAGAAGGAAACTCAGGGAGATGTGCTCTGAGAAGAGCTGACCTATCCTGCTGACTCTGAAGACAGAGGGAGTGGGTCAGGAGCTAAGGAATGGGGACATCTTTTAGAAGCTGGAAATGTCTCTCAGTTTATAGCCAGCAAGAAAATAGGGACCTTAGTATTATAAATGTAAGGTACTTAATTCTGTTGGCAACTGAGATTAACAGGAGATAAATTTCCCTTTGGATTCCCAAAGAACGTGTAGTTTTGTAGACAGACACCTGGATTTTATTTTTTTTATTATTATTTTTTATTAAATCGCAACTTTGTACATTGATGCATTTATGGGGTACAGGGTACTGCTTTGATATACAATGTGAAATGCTTATATTGAACTAAGTAACACATCCATCACAATTATACTCATTTCTTAATAGTTTTGAAATGTACCATTGTATCATGCACATTAGGTGAGGTTCCCCCAAATATCCTCCCTCTTCCCATGTCCCTCCTCCCCTCTCTCTCCTGTTCCCTTCTACTTTCTGGATTATAGTTATGTTTTGCCATTCATATGAGTGTGTAGGTGATTATATATTGATTTTATAGTAGTGTTTAGTACTTTTGATACTTTTTTTTCACATTCTTGAGATACTTTACTAAGAAGAACATTTTCCAGCTCTATCCAGGTAAACATAAAAAATGTAAAGTATCCATATTTTTATGGCTACGTAGTATTCCATGGTGTACATATACCACAATTTGGTAATCCATTCATGGGTGGATGGGTACTTGGG
Organism: Galago senegalensis; assembly: GCA_963575145.1. Taxonomy (NCBI): domain Eukaryota; kingdom Metazoa; phylum Chordata; class Mammalia; order Primates; family Galagidae; genus Galago; species Galago senegalensis. The sequence goes on along the minus strand of CAUYTI010137794.1, from coordinate 23,159 downwards.
CTGTTTCCATGTCTTGGCTATTATGAACTGGGCTGCAAGAAAAATTCTGGTGCAAATGTCTTTGTTGAAAATAATTTTTGATCATCTGGGTATATACCTAGTAGAGGAATTGCAGTATCAAATGGTAGGTCTACTTTTAGTTCCTTGAGTGTTCTCTAAACTTCTTTCCAAAAAGGTCATGTTACTTTGCATTCCCACCAGGAGTGTAAAATTGTTCCCTTCTCTCCACATCCATGCCAACATCTGTAGTTTTGGGATTTTGTGATGTGGGCTAATCTTATGGGAGTTAGATGATATCTCAAAGTGGTTTTGATTTGCATTTCTCTAATGATTAAGGATGATGAGCATTTTTTTCATGTGTTCGTAGGCCATGTGCCTCTCTTCATCAGAGAAGTTTCTGTTCAAGTCTCTTATCCACATAGAAATGGAGTTATTTGTTCTTTTCCTGTTGATTAGTTTGAGTTTTCTATAGATTCTAGTTATCAGACCTTTGTTGGAAGTATAGCCTTCAAAAATCTTCTCCCATTTTGAAGGTTGTCTGTTTGCTTTACTTACTGTGCTCTTGGATATGCAAAAGCTTTTTAGTTTGATCAGATCCCAGTAATGTATTTTGGGTGTTGCTTCAATTGCCCAGGATCCTCCTCAGAAAATATTCTTCCAGGCCAATTTCCTCAAGTGTGTTCCCCCTCACTCTCTTCTAGTATTTTTATAGTTTCATGTCTTAAATTTAAATCTTTTATCCAGTGAGAATCAATTTTTGTTAATGGTGAAAGGTGAGGGTCCAGTTTCAGTCTTCTACAGGTCGCCAGCCAGTTCGCCCAGCACCATTTGTTAAATAGGGAGTCTTTCCTCCACTGAATATTTTTGATAGGCTTGTTGAAGATCAAATGACAATAAGTAGCTGAGTTCATCTCTTGGTTCTCTATCCTGTTCCATAAATCTACCTCTGTTTTTCTGCCAGTACCATGCTGTTTTGATCACTATAGATTTATAGTATAGCCTGAAGCCTGGTAACATGATACCTCCTGATTTGTTCTTATTCCTGAGTAATGTATTTGCTATTAAAGGTTTTTTCTGATTCTATATAAAACAAAGTACTATTTTTCAAGTTCTGTAAAGTATGACAATTGTGCTTTAATAGGGATTGCATTAAATCTGTAAATTGCTTTGGGTAGTATGGACATTTTAACAATGTTGATTCTTCCCAGCCATGAGCATGGTATGTTTTTCCATTTGTTAACATCTTTAACTATTTCTTTTCTCAGAGTTTCATAGTTCTCTTTACAGATATCTTTCATGTCCTTTCTTAGGTAAATTCCCTGATATTTCATCTTCTTTCGCACTACTATAAAGGAATAGAGTCCTTGACTTTATTTTTAGCTTGACTATTGTTGTCATATATAAAAGCTACTTATTTGTAAGTATTGATTTTGTATCCTGAGATGCTGCTGTATTCCTTGATCCCTTCTAAAAGTTTTGAAGTTGAATCCCTGGGATTTTCCAGGTGTAGGATCATATCATCAGCAAAGAGTGAGAGTTTGATCTCTTCTGATCCTACTTGGATATCCTTGATAGCCTTCTCTTGCCTGATTGCTATGGCTAAGACTTTCATTACTAGGTGGACTAGGAGTGGAGACAGTGGCCTCTTTGCCGCATTCCTGATCTGAGTGGAAATGTTTTCAATTTTACACCATTCAGTATGATATTGGTCATGTGTTTGCTGTAGATGGCCTCTTTCAGTTTAAGAAATGTCCCTTCTATACCAATTTTCTTAAGTGTTCTGATCATGAAAGGATGCTGGATATTATCATAGGCTTTTTCTGCATCAATTGAGAGAATCATATGATCTTTGTTTTTTATTTTATTGATGTGATGTATTATGTTAATAGATTTGCATATGTTGAATCAACCCTATAATCCTGGAATAAAACCAACTTGATCATGGTGTATAAATTTTTTGATGTGCTGTTAAATTCTGTTTGCTAAGATCTTATTGAATATTTTTGCATCAATATTCATTAATGATATTGGTCTATAATTTTCTTTCTTTGCTGGATCCTTTCCTGGTTTGGGTATCAGGGTGATATTTACTTCATAGAATTTGCTTCTTTTTCTATGCTTTGGAAAAGGTTATATAATATAAGTACTAGTTCCTCTTAAAATATTTGATAGAATTTGAATGTGAAGCCATATAGTCCTGGACTTTTCTTTTTTGGGAGATTTCATATTGTTGATACTATTTCAGTGATTGATATAGGTCTATTCCAGATTTTTAATTCTTTCTGGTTTAGTCTAGGAAGGTGGTGAGCTGCTAGGTATTGGTCCATTTCCTTCAGATTTTCATATTTCTGGGAGTAAAGATTTTTGTAGTAATCATTGAGAATTTTTTGAATTTCTGTGGAGACACCTGGATTTTAGATCGATGGGACTTCTGACCTTGAGAATTGTAAGATAATTTTATCTTATTTTAAGCTGCGAAATTTTAGCAACTTACTATGATATCAGTAGAAAATTAATGGAATTTCTAGGGCCATTAGTCATTTAGCCAGTTCACTTTTTTTCTTTTTTTATTAAATCATAGCTGTGTAGATTAATGCAATCATGGGGTACAGTATGGTGTTTTCATATACAATTTGAAATATTTTCATCAAACTGGTTAACATAACCTTCATGTCATTTTCTTATTTATTGTGTTAAGATGTTTATATTCTAGTTTTAGAAAGATTCACTTGTACCCTTGTAAGATAAACCATAGAGGTGATCCTTCCAATCACTCTCCCTCCACCTATCCACTCCTTCCCCTTATTTCCACCCTCCACTTCACTTTTTAAAATGCAGAATTACAGATATTATAATACAACTTAAAGTCTTTCTGATTAGCATGTTCAAAAAAATACTTTTTTCCTTATCTTTTTGTTTGTTTTTAAGCTTACATATTTTTGTAACTACTTTTTAACATAATAGCTGATGGTATTGGAACATATTTGCACTTGAAAAACTGTTTTCCCACATTCTTACAATACTATAATAATATGGTTAAAACCTACAGTGGCATTGATAATAATAAAACCAAGATTTTAAAGAATATTCTAGATACAATTAAATCTTAATTATAGCATTTGTTCACTAACAAGGCACTTTCTAACGCCTTTTATTGCTTTCTTGGAGTTTTATTGTCATATTATTGTTATGGCTTCATTTTACATTTTCAGTCCTATAATTACTACTCAGAGCTACAAGATTGGATTTGAGGGAATGAGACACATTGAAAAGCAACTTGAATTTGTTCATTACTATAACTTCTCTGAAGGATTACTGGAGGATTTAAAAAAAGTGAAGAATTACAACCAAAATGAGGATTTTGGATAATCCATGAATTTCATTTCATATCACTTCTTCAGAGTTTTAGGTATATTATAGAATTTGAAAAATGTTCATAGACATCTAACATTTGCCCAAGGGACAGAGACAAGTGTCTTCCTGTCTCTTTCTTCCATGTACCAGTAGGAACTAAGAAACTTTAAAGCATATTCAAGGAATTGTGTTTCTTTGGTAGAAAGGCTGGCTGTGCATAAAGGCTGGTTCCTGCTGCAGTTAGAATCTTGAGACATAATTTAACTTTTCAGAGTTAAATTATGTTTGAGAGACATTGTATATGTGTCCCAAAGCATAGTCCTCTTTGAGATTTTGTTTTGTTTTTTATTTGCTGAAAAAGAAACCTATTCCATTTCCTGAAGCAAGTTCACCTTTCAAAATATATAACAAATTTATTCAGTTATAAATCAAATACCATAACATTTACTCCTTTAACACGTACAATTCAGTGCTTATAGTGTATTCATAGAGTTGTTCAACCATCAGCACTATCTATTTTAAGGACATTTTCATCACTCCAAAAAGAGATCTGCCCTTCGTTAGCAGTCACCCCTCACTTCTCTCTTCTCCCAGCCTCTGGCAACTCTGAATCTACTTTTTCTTTCAATGGGTTTGCCTATATAGGACATTTCACATAAATGAAACATACAATACGTGGTCTTCTGTGAATGGATTCTTTTGCTTAGAATTGTATTTACAAGATTCCTGTTCTTGTTATAGCATGGATTAATACTCCAGTCCTTTTGATTGGTAAATAATATCCCATTATCTAGATATATGGTATTTTATTTATCCATTAATCAGTTCACTTTTTGTCTATAATTAAATATGCTTTCATGAATTTTTGTGAACAAGGTTTTGATTGGATTTATTTTTTTTCACTTCTCTTGAATGTATACCTAGGAGTAGAATTGCTCATTCATTTGGTAACTCCTATGTTTAACATTTTGAGTGGTGACCAAACTAGTTTCCAAAGTGACCGTGCTGTTTAACATCCCTGTCAGCAGTGTACAAGGGCTATGATTTCTCCAAACCCTCACCAGCACTATTTTCTGTTATCTATCATTGTTTTTATCATTACTGCTGCTGCCCCTCTTATTATTTTTGCAATCCTAGTGCAAGTGAGGTGACGTCTCATTACAGTTTTGATTTGCATTGTTATAATGACTACTGATGAGCATTTTTTCATGTGCTGATTGGCCAATTCTATGTCTTCATGTCTGTTCAAATCCTTTGACCCTTTTTAATTGGGTTGTTAGTTTTTCTATTTTTAGGTTATAGAACTTCTTTGTATGTACTAGATACAATTTCCTTATCAGATTCATGATTAGCAAATAGTTTTTACTACTCTGTGAGTTGTCTTTTCACTGACTTGATTATAATTGCAACCCATGCGTTTTTAATTCTGATGACGTTCTATTGCTCTTTTTTTGGCTTTTTTTTTAACCTGGTATTTTGGTGTTATCTAAGAAACTGTTACCTAGTCACAAAGATTTTCTCTTTGTTGTCATCTAATATTTATGTTGCTTTAGCATTTCACATTTAGGTCTTTTGTCCATTTTCAATTAATTTTTATGTATGATATGAGATAGTGGCCTAAGTTCATTCTCTTACATGGGATAGCAAGCTGTTTTAGCACCATTGTTGAAAAATTTATTCTTTCCACATCGAATGACCTTGACAGTTTATAGCAATACAGTTCACAAAAAGCGTGAGTCTTCATTACTAGAATCTCAATTCTATTTCTTCAACATATATGTCTATCTTACTAACTGTTCCAGACTTCCTGATCAATGTACTTTATAGTAACTTTGAAATTAGAGGTTTGGCACCTGTGGCTCAAGTAGCTAAGGAGCCAGCCACATACACCTAAGGTGGTGGGTTTGAATCCAGCCCGGGCCACCAAAACAACAATGATGGCTGCAACCAAAAAACAGCCAGGCGTTGTGGCGGGCACCTGTGGTCCTCGCTACTTGGGAGGCAGAGGCAGGAGACTCGCTTCAGCCCAGGAGTGAGAGGTTGCTATGAGCTGTGATGCCAGGACACTCAACCCAGGGCAACAGCTTGAGGCTCTGTTTCAAAAAAAAGGAAGAAATTAGAATGCATGAGTCTTTCAAATTTGTTCTTTTCCAAAACTATTTTGGCTATTCTGAGTCCATTGAACTCCATGTGAATTTTAGAATTATCTTGTTAATTTCTGTACAAGGATACTGATAGGGATTATATAGTGTCTGCAGATAAATTTGGGAAACATTATCATTTTAACAGTGTTAATTCTTCTGATTTGCAAACATGTGATGTCTTACCATTTATTTATTTATTTAATTTCCTTCAACAATATTTTACAATGTTCAGTGTACAAGGCCTGTTCTTGTTAATTTATTTCTATTTTGTTATTTTTGATGCTATTGAAAGTGGAATTTCTTTCATTGAATTTGTTTGGGGGTTTGTTCATGGCTAGCATATAGAAATATGATTGATTTTTGTATATGTATCTTGTATCCCACAACCTTGCTGAAATAGATACAGTTTTTTATATACTTGCCTATTTTTAATCAAATATGTAGTGGCTAATAAAACTTCTAAATTTATTTTTAAATCAGACCCTATAATAATTTTTAAAGTAGAAATATTTATCTTGTACTTTCCGCTTCCCAATCAGTAAACATTTTAATAAGGCAATATACAAAGCAAATGGATTTAAAATATCTCCCATATGATTCTTATTCTATATTATCTTATTCTATATTATCTATATTATCTCTATTATCTTATTCCATATTATCTAGTGGAAAAGGTGGTATAGACACATAAAGGTATATACACAATGTGATGGCTGCCATATTTGATGTATTATACAATGCATAACTGATATATTACATAAAAGAATTCAGTTATATCCACTTTTTTTGAAAGTCAATTTACTTCCCCTCTTATGCTTATAAAACTTCTCATATCTATTTTGTTTTGCCTAATCTCAAAGTTTTTATTAAGTAATCTTTGAAAGTAAGATAACATGTCTGATAATTTTGCTTACAAAATGGTACCACAATGAAACTTAAGTAGAGACGTTACGCTAACAAAGTTAACATGCTTGTAAATAAAAAAATTCATACAGTCACTTTATCTTTCTTTTCACTATCTTTTAAAACAGGATTTAACTTAAGGAATATAGTTTAATTTAATGTTATAGGAGGCATTATAAGACATTTGGAATTAAGCAGTTTGGTTGTTTTATTATTTAAATAATATCTGGTTAGTTAATATTTTAAGCACTTACTGGATATTAAATAACTATTAACTATTTAAAATAAAGTGATAATTTAAAAATAGGTTCACAGAGTCATTAATCTTGACTTCTGCTTTCTAAATTCAGGTACACATTCACATTAAACATTAGCCAAGTATCACGGTAATACTCATATTTTCATTACACTTATTAAATAGAATGAAGCCATTCAAACTTACCCCCACTATGTTCTTCCTCATTCACCTTACTCACACACATGTCATTTCTAAGGTGTCTGCTTATCTTTGTATTTGTTAGTCATAGTGTGTGGCAGAGTAGGGTCCTTTTAAAATAAATGATTGAACAGAAAGAACATGTATTAAATTTTCAAAGGAAAATAGATCACTGAATAGGCACAGTATGTGGCTGTTTGGCATACCTTTTGATTGTGGGACATAACCACAAGAGAGACTCTACCAAACAAAATCAAATATTTTGACCTGGATGTTTGTACCGTCACATTAACCTGAAATATAAAAAATAAAATTGAATATTGAGAGGAGTTTCCAATGAGACTATTATGCAAGATACATAGGGTTTCCATGATCAAAGAAGAAAAGAGTAAACATCTGAGCTGTGAATACCAGGGTGTGGAAGTGAAAATGTGATTGTATCTACAGTAAATGAGCAGGTAAGTTTGAATGAATTAGACTAAGATGTGAACTTTATGTAATTCCCCTGCCAGATCTTGCCCACCACCTTTTTAAAAGTGCAGTTTTATTGAAACCTAGCTACCTACATCTATCTGTGTAGTGTTGTGGTTCCTTTTGTGCTATAATGGCGAAGTGGAATAGTTGAGACAGAGCATAGGCCATAATATCCAAAAAGCCTGAAATATTTGCTATCTGGCTCTTTATAGGATAAGTTTGCCAAGCCCTGGATGAGAAGATCCATGAAAGGAAAAAGTGGGAAATAAGATTTGGGAGTTATCATGATCCTAAAACAAAGAGCATTTAAGTTCCTGACTAGAGACTTTGGACTCTGCTCATACTTAGTTTGATTAGAGGAACAGTGTGTATCAAATTGGTAAATAAACCTGGCATTAACGTATGGCATAGATTCCAAGGAGAGACAACCCTGAGAACAGTTATCCAACTGTGAAATGTGGGAGATGGTATGGACCTGGACTCTGGTGGGAAAGCCACAGAACAAACAGTGGGCGATGGTGTTGGCAAGAGCCACAGAAAAGGACAGACACAGAGAGAAATCAAAGGCAGGAGGACTCCCTGAGAATGGGGGTGACAGATGGGAGGAGGGGCATGTCAATAATGATCTCAGATTTTCAAGAATAGGTTACTGGAAGAATAATGCTACTCGGGCTAGAAATTGAGAAAACCAAACAATAATTTGGCTTTCAAGGAATAATTTTGACTTACTTAAAGCCAAGTTATATGATGAGATAAGACATCTTAATAGAAGTGTCTGGCATGGAATCAGAAGTGTGGGTCAGAAGCTCAAAGGCAAAGACTAAAGGAGTGGTATTGATTTGAGAGGTAGTGGTTAAAACAGTGAGAGGAGATGAGATCTCTGAGTGAGAACCTGAGTGGGAGGGAGGGAATGGGTTAAGCCGTAGGAAATGCTCACTTCTAATGGGCATGAGGAAAAAATGGTGACACAGGGTAAGTAGCAAGAGTTTTATGGACAGAGCAAAGCATGACATTACCAAGAAAACAGTTTCAGAATGAAGGATGCAATTAAGTTAAAGCTGTTGGAGTATGTAATGAACATACAAAATATGTTTTAGGGACCTCATAGTCCACTAAAGAAAACAGAATTTTAAACAGAAAAAACAAGGAGTTTTACAGATATAAAAAAGAAAAAAACTCATTATAAGATCACAAGAAGAGGAACAACTTTGCATAAGGATGTAAAGAATGCTTCATAATGACTTTTTGATGTCTTTAAAGGTGGTTCTGTGGGCAGAAAAGACTATGTAGCAGTTGCTTTACTTTAAAAATTAATGTACACATTATTAAAGTTACAAATCAAAACATCTACTCCCTTATTAAACCTTTGTACTTTATAAGCCTTTAGTTTTTTCTCTCTCTCTCTCTGTCCTCTCTCTGTCTTAACCGTCACTTCTAAATCTTTGAATAATATTGGTCTCATGTTAAATATTGATCTCATTTAAATATTGGTCTCATTAATTACATACCTTCAAATATTCTAAGCTGCAATTATAAATTAAGTACATTTGATTACTTGATTAAGTATATGTATTCTATTTCATTTATATGATTAAAAAGATCCCCCAGCTATTTCAGTAATTCTAAGAAATGTTTAAGTATATGCCTTCTAAATTTTTTTACAAGATCTAATACTATATATAAACCCAACAGTAGTACTAACTAAAAATTTTATGTCTAAATTAGTTATTCGATTGTGTATTACTCCATTTAGGCATGTTATTCATGAGTGCAGAAAATATTAAACTTCACTGGGATGTAAAATAGTCAAGATAATGCATCAAGATATTAATATGTGTATTTTATTCTCTTAAATATAATATTTTCATTATTAATTTAAAATATCACTAGGGTTTAAAGAAGGTTACTTATTAAAGTAATAAGGTAATCCTAAGCAATTTGGAGGACACTTGGACAAGATAGTGACAGGCTTTTGTCCAGGATTATATTGGAATGTATTGAATTCTAGGGGTAATCTTTTTTTTTTTATTAAATCATAGCTGTGTACATTAATGCAGTCATGCGGTACAATGTGCTAGTTTTATATACAATTTGAAATATTTTCATCAAACTGATTAACATAGCTTTCATGGCATTTTCTTAGCTATTGTGTTAAGACATTTATATTCTACATTTAGAAAGATTCACGTGTACCCTTGTAAGATGATAGGGTTAATCTTTAATGTAATTCTATGAATAAAAGAGAATCATGTAATATGGGCCCCTGATTGAATTATACAAGTTTATTAGCTACTCATACTTTTATATGATTTGATTGGATTTAAGATTTTTTTGTTTCTAAAATATTTAAGTGATTTTTTTCGTTCAACTTTAATGACCTTTAAACTTAATGAAATATTTTACTTTTTTATGATATACTCTAAATCACACAATCCTTACATATTCAGAATGACAGCTGAGTTAATTTTAAATGTTTTTCATTGGACCTATGTGTTTAGAAAATATGCAATCACATTAAATATTGGGTTCTATCATAGTTTCCATATCAGAATCTGGGGTGAGTAGAGCACGTGTAGTATATACAACCAGCAAAAACTTGGTTCATGTTTTGAGGGGTGTGTGTTGTATGTCCACCTGCAGACTTTGGATTTTGTGCTATGTGACAGCCTTGTGATGGACAGATGGAGAACTACTGACAGGTGACAAGAAGTTATGAAGTTGATACAAAAATACCAGCAAGAAATGAGGAGTCCTAGGATTAAAGCTATGGGAAGGGAGAAGATTCGTACCTGAGGCAGGATTTTGTGACCTGAAAGATGGAAAATAATGTGAAGATTTGGGGTTTGGGAGACTTCCAGAACAGGAATATCATTGACCAGATAAAAGAAATCTTTGATTCTTATTTTTTTTTAAATGCTCTAAAGAGATCCTAGCCACTTATCTTCCCCCCACGACACTAAGTCAGCCCTTACAGGTACACCTACCCAGCCATGCAACACTTACTTCATTTGTTCATTTTTAAAGAATTATATTACTGCTCAAGCATAAAAAAAGATAGATAAATACATGTGAAGTAATTTCTAACATATGAAAACAATCCATGCTACTTTCTGTTACATAAGCTCCTGTTGCATTATGAAACTGATAGGCAAACTTTATCTTAAGCTTTGCAAAATGTTTTCTTAGAAAATATGGTGAATTTAATATTAAATCAATTTCCCCAGGAACATTGCTTTATCTCTTTTCTATTATTCTGTACACTTTGATTTTCATAAATCTTGGTTTATGATTCCATATTCTCTTGATAACTTGATTTACATGCCATGCCTCTTCTTGGGTAGATACTTTGTATTCTAAGCGAGGAGGCAGGGTTTTTATTCTCCGGTTAACCCTGACTATGGGAATCATAAATTATGTAACAATCAACATTTCCAGTCATCTCCTAAGGATTTTACAAGAAATCTGATTATCAAAGATTTGAATAATTATTCAATTAAAATAATACTGCACTTTAAAGAGCTGTGAATGAAGCTGAATTCCCTTCAGATAGTATCTGGAGCAAATTGGTTCCTCCTTTTACTTCTTTTTGTGGTTTGCTGGTCTGAGGAAAACAGAGCATGATGTTCAACAGTCAACAATATTTGACTCCTTTTATGTGCCAAGCAATTTTCTAGGAACGTAGCATGTACAGAGTACACAAAAACATTTAAAACTCCCTACACTATGGATGGAATAGGGGTTACTTTGTGGTGGGCTAGGCACAGAGGCTCACTCCTGTAATCCTAGCACCCTGGGAGGGTGCAGGGTGAGGCAGGAGGCTCCCTTGAGCTTAGGAGTTAAAGACCAGCCTGAGCAAGAGTGAAACCCCGTCTCTACTAAAAATAGAAAAAGTAGCCAGATTCTGTGGTGGGTACCTGTAGTCCCAGCTACTTGGGAGGCTGAGGGAAGAGGATTGCTTGAGCCCAGGAGTTTGAGTTTGCTGTGAGCAAGGCTGAGGTCATGGCACTCTACCCAGGGTGACAGAGTAAGTGTCTAAAAAAAAGTGTGTGTGTGTGTGTGTGTGTGTGTGTGTGTGTGTGTGAAATGCATAATACTTATTTGATGATAAGTGATTTAGAGAAAAACAAAGCCGGGAAAAAGAATAATAAGTGAGGAAGATGGGAGAGCAGGAAGAAGCGGAGGGTGGGGAAGAAGGTCTGAGAAGACCTCAGAGAGAAGATGCAGGTATTTGAGGAAAATGGAAAAGAGGAGAAGGAAATAAATGACAAAGACCAGAGGAAACACCTCACAGGTATGGCTACAGGAAATGGCAAAGGCTGAGGCTCAGCAGAGTTCTGGGCAAGCGTCCTCGAGGGGCAAAAGCCAGGAGGCCAGTCAGGCTGCTTCTGCAGCAGAGAAGACAGAGAGGAAAGGGGGATGGGCCTTTCAGGACCACTCATCGGCCATTTTTACAAATTTTGGCTTTTACTGAGTGAGATGGTGAGATGGAGAGTTTGAAAATATGAGTGACGTTATCTGACTTACATTTTTAACTGAATAAATGGTACAAAACAAGTGGGAAATCAAGGCTTAGAACCCACGGAACACAGTCTCTTAACTTTTCCAGTGCAATTAGCATAATACAGTGATTCAGTTTTAGGGGATTAGAAGTTTGGGAAATTCAAACTTCTAATTTTGAATTTTTGCTTTCGAATGGTCCCCAGGTATACGGTTTGGGGAGAGTATATTCACTGTTCTTTGTGATTTAAAAATGTGATACATTAAGTTCCTTCTTGCTTACATGCCTCATTCTGTTCAAAATGTTGAGTCTATATAAAGAAAGCTGGAAATCATGTAAATCTTTCTTCTGTATGAGGACTTATGATTACATTCTCTTAATAATTTTATAAAATAATGATTACCAAAATTTATTCCATAAAATATAAGCACTAAAAAGCAAGCCAAGGAAAGTAGCCTCTTATGTTCACTAATCTTATAAGATAAGGTTTGAAGTTTACATAAACAATTAAAGATGAATGATGGAATAAAATGTGTTCTTACATTTTCATTCCATTGTTGGTTGCTAGAGTGGAGAAAACAGAAGGCAAATGAATAAAGTGTTCATTTCTTTTATGTCCTTTTTTTTTAAGTGCCGCATTATTCTTTAATATGAACTCTTGAAGTTAATTCTACTACTTAGGGTAGGCCACAAAGTTTGAACTACTCTAGAAGAGAGAAAATTCATGTTCATTGCCTTTAAGGGTCTCTTTGCTTTAAAAAAAAAGAAGAAGAAGAAGAAGAAGTGCCTGTGTTAGTCTGTTTCACGCTGCTAATACCCACAACTGGATAACTTACAAAGAACATTCATTTCTTACAGGGCTGGAGACTGGAGTACAAAGTCCAGATGCCCACATGTGCTGGGGGCTTCCTTGAGGCCTTATTTTATGGTGAAAGGTAGAAAGAAGGGCAGGAGAGTGCCTGGGGTATGCGGCAAACTCATCTTTTTATCCAAACCCACTCCCACAATAATGACATTAATCCACTCATGAGAGCCGAGCCCTCATGACCTGGTCAGCTCTTAAAGGCCTCACCCCTCAGGCTTGTTGCCCTGGGGATTAAATTTCTAATGCATAAACCTGGAGAGAAGGCACATTCAAGTCAGAGCAGTACCCAAACAGTTAGCACTCTTGGGAAGTCTCTTAGGTCCATCCATGCACAGTCTCTTGCCCTATCTTATTTCACAAAGAGGTTTTGAAATGAAAAGGGAAAGGATGCTGTCTTAAGCATTATGTCCCAGCTGATTAATGCAATCATCCATACCCCAGTGGCCAGAGTCACTGAGGTCAAAGGTGATCAAAGAAACCCCTTTCTGATCAAAGGTGCTTTGTTTGCAAAAGGTGAAACCCTCTGGAGACAGATATGGCTCATATAGAATTCTGGCTTTCAGATTTCTTTCCCTGTCCTTGCTCAGAATGAATTATCAATGTCTAATATACAATAATCATGCAGGGACTTTGTAAAAATTACAGATTCCTGGACATATAACCCAGAAAATGGTGTCAAAATCTATGGTGTCAAATCTCTGAGAATGAAGCCTAGGAATATGTGTTTTGATGATATCAAAATTTGCTAAACTTTGAGAATTATCACCTTGGACGGTGCGGGGGACAGTTAATCCTCATTGCCCCGGGAAATGGGCCTGCTGCTCTCTACTCCTCAGCTGCATCTGTGGGACGATGGTACACGGTGCACAGTGGGAAGAATTTGCTCACACTCATCTTACTTTCTTGAATTGCCTGCGTTCCAGATAAGTAAATCCCCACAGGTAGTCAGCAGTTTCTGTTTACTTGGAAAACTCTCAGCCAGGCGTTCAGTGGTCATCACAGTAGTGAGCATCGCTACTTTTTCAGAGGAAAAAAAAAGGTAACTCCAGTGGCCTGGCAGAATCCACGATGAGCATTTCAAAGTTTAATTTCGGGCAGTCGTTTCCCCTGGACGGCCTTAGCGCTCTCTCTGTAATATCCATGCTATCCAAATACAGTGATGGGTACACTTTGCAGTTCCAAGTATTACACACTTTGTAGTTAGGTTTCACTGTTCATCATTTTTCACACTAACATGTATTTTTTTCAAATATAGTTTAATTTTCCCTTTCTTACAAGATAACAGATTTTTCATAGTTTTTACTGGCAGCCTCTCATCTCCTTTTATGAATGTTTAAGTCTTTAATTTACTTCCCTAATGTGCTCATATAATGATAGCTTGATTTCTTTGCATCAAAGGGAAAAATAAAGACACAAAACTATTTTTGCATTTTGTACTTCCTGTGTAAGTGTAAATTGAAAATATTAGCGGAGATATTCTCAGCCACTAAAGCTTTATATTATATTTTAAAGGTACATTTTTTTTCTATTATGTGACTATAAAAGAAAGGTTATATTCTGAATTTCCTCCACTATACCTTCATTTGAAGATAGGGTGAAATCTCAGGGTCTATAAATTATTTTTCTTACTGGTATACTACCGAAGTCCATAGACATGGTTATATATTTATAGAATATATATGTTGTGTAGAAGAAATATAATATCATTTCTATGAAATCTGTGGATCTATTGTTAAAATAATAAAAAACGTATTTTGGCACAGGTTTGTCTTTTTAAAAGACTTTGTTCCTTGAAAATGAATCAGTCATTTTATCCACAATACCTAATCCACAAAGATGCTCAATAAATTTTAAATGAATGAATGAGTGAGTGGGTAGGTTATTAAATGAGTGGATTCCATACATATTATTTCTTCTAAACTAACTGCCGAACGAGTGAAAGGGTGAGTTGGTCATGTTTAAGTTTTTCACTATCCTGACAGTCATGGGCATGTGGTATACTTAAATCACCCTATGTAATTGTTTATCTGATGGGTCCCACCTACTTCCCCAGAAATCATATCCTAATAAAACTGTTTCCCAAGAAAATTTAGGTGGCTGGACCACATGAATGGTACTGTCACATCATTACATGGATCCGCGCACTTCAAGTGACTTTAAAGATCACCTCTCTTACCGAATATTAGAATTCTTCAAGGTTGAAAAATCCTATCTGTCCTGATCCTCCTCCCTTGGCCAACCATGTCTAGGTGCTGCTTCTTGTTTTCTATTTCTATATAAGAAAGTGAGTGAATCTTCTGCCTAGAAACTTTTATCATGAAAATGGTAAAAATAAAACATGTGCATTAAAAACCGAAATATCAAAAAGTTGTAAATCTTAAGTCTCAAATTGGCTCCTCTGGTTCCACATATCAGAAACAATACTAAATAATTGACATTGTGAAATGCCGGTGAAAATTAGAACATTCAGTATTATGTACTTTTTCTATGTTTACTGTTTTTATTAAAAAATTTTGTGCAGGGAGGGGGAATTAAGTATAAGCTCCTGATATGTCCAAGTTAATGGCAAAATGAGGCTTTAAAAACTCTTTTAAAATTAGCAAATTGATAACATTAAATGTTAGAATATGATCAAGTTTAAAATAAGCATTTGCAGTTATATGAAAATCCAGACTTGACGATGACAGTGTAATTCTCCCACTGCTAAAGGAATGAGATCGCATAATTGCTAATCAGACAAGTTCTGTTGCTCAGCACTGAAATGCTGCTTCCTGGATTGAATCTACCAAGGCATCTTTTACAATCCTGGTAAAGTGATTCTTAGCCTACCTAAATTATTTTATGTTAAGATTTTAATGGGCTTTAAGTATCAATAAACTGTGTAGTTTCTTTGGGATAAAATTGTAATTTATGCTTACATGTGTCTGCATTTCAAATAGCAATAAATGTCAGAAGAAAATATTTTTTTTGCATACAGAATATGCTCTGAATTTGCAAAATATTGCAGTAAATTGTGTTGAGATGAAACATGCACAAAAAAGTATTATATAAGCAGGAGATTTGAATATGCTGTGAAAATACACTCTGGGCACCACACAAATTATACTCTAAAGTCCTCACTTGTAAGTAAAGGTGATTGGGCTGTTGGGTTGACAATAATGAACTAAGTTAATCTGTTGGGAGGATGGATGAACCAGAAAACATAGAAAAAAACAATATAATCGATACCAGGGATTTTTTTCCCCCAGTGTCACGTGTACCATGCAACTTAATTTGCCCCACGTCCAAGTTTAGCACTCTATTTACAAATTCATATTTCTCTGTTTTAGAGACTAACTCTACATTCAAGTTTTAAGAACTACGTGCTCCTCCCTGAGTTTATACTGCCCTTCCTCACCTCCTTGTCTGTCCTATGCCATCACCTCTCCTTGCCACACTGTCCCCCAGCCTCACACGCTACAATACACGCAGATACTACCTTACAGAAAAGCACTCTATCATTCAAGGCCCATCTCAAAGACTTGCTCCTCCTTGGCACATCTTCTGGGTCCCCCAATCAGGAAAAGCTTTCCTGGCCATTGGTATGTTTACTTGGATTTGCTTGTAAAGGTTTACACGCATTGAGAAATTTATCTTAATCCAACCAGGCAACGTAGCCTCATTAGATGATCCTCTTCCACAAGTCTATGCCTTGCCTTCTGAGAGAAGTTAGTTTTATTTTATATAAACTTTATCATTCTTTAGTGATTAATAACTAGAGGACTGAAATCCAAAAACATGGCCCCATAAGAGACAATGTTTTCCTAAGACTTGATTCTAGCTGAAGTTTCCTTATTCTTAAAGTGTACACAATAGCAATAGTAATGTTGCAAACCTAAAGTAAGACAAAAATATAATCATACACAGAAATGCATTTGTAATTCAGAGTAGGTAGTAAAACTTAGGTCTTTTCCTTCCATTCCTTATATCTTAAATGAGAGAGGAATCTAAAGAAGTGAGCTGATACTGGAGCTGAGCCACCCAAGTAATCAGTCACCCTAGTGGGCAAAAAGTATCATGGAGTTGAAAAGGCTTATGGGAAGTGCTGGGGGAAAGTTGTTTTTTCTGTTACTGTTCATGAGCATTGAGTCTGGGAGAAAAGGGTAGGAGGAGAGAAGTATCGGGCTTTACCTGAATTACCTACGTCTGATGAGATGAACTGCAGGGAGGCAAATGGAGCAGCAGTAGTAAAACTGGGGGCCTCACTTCAAGCAGGTGGGAAGTTGCAGAGGAAGGAGCCGGCACAGTGGTATCCTAACGCCTGATCAGGCGCATCCTCAGAGCCGGGTACACACACTACTCTGTACCCTGCATGGCGCCTCAGCTGCCCACCAAGAGGCAGGATGGTGACTGGGGAGCATTTCCCATGGTGTGGAGAAATTCAGAAATAGTATACTGAATTTAGAGGAAACTAAAAGATTGTAACTTAGCAAAAAGACATTTGCTTTGTACGTCCTTCAAATGACATTTTAAAATATTTCACTAATGTGTAAGTAGGTGATATTACCATTTTAGCCAAATGGCTATGTTAATGTTTTATTATTCCACCAAGGACGTCCAGATTCATTTGATAAAGTAAATACATTCACTACATTCACCTGATAATGGGTCTGATACTGTTTGCCAATTTTGGAGACAATGCCTAGATGCGATTTCTACATTACATGAGTTTCATCGATAGCAACCCATCAATATTACAAGCGTAAAAGCACATAATGCTCTTTGATTGAGTAGTGGAAGCGATGAAAGAATAAATTAGAGTACACTATTCTCCCTTCCTTGCTCAACCTTACCCTCTCCAATAATTGAACTTAAGCTGTTTGTAACTAAAGCGCACTAACCCTGATAAATTACCTCGATGCCCACACATCAAAATTCCCTGAAATTTTTTTTAAGATTAGTGTTTTCTGCTAAGGACATTTTCAAAATATATATTTAGCATATGTCTCCATCATATTTTATAGTTGCATCCTTAAATGATGTGAGACTTTTCTCCATCCTCTTATGTTAGAGACAGAGGTAAGGGCATCAGCAGCTTAGTCTTTGCATGGTTTCCTGTTGAGATGGCGTAGCAGGTGGTTTGATGTAAGTATTAAAAAGTTTCAGAATAGTAAAAGTGCAATCAAAATTATTATTAGACTGTATACATGAGCTAACTCCAGAAAGAGCACTTCTGTTCACACCAAGGTCAGCTGGGTGTCTGATGCTCATGGTCCAAGACTTCAGAATGTGTATGCACTGCCTAGGGCATTGCTGATGCTGGTGATGATGGACAGGTGGTCTCCTGGCCCCTGTGCAGCATTGGCACTACCCTCAGATGGCCACCATCTTGCAGGAGAAATGGAGCCTCACTGCCTCAGGTATTCCATCTGCCCAAAGAAATTTCTCTTGCACATAACTCTGAACTTCTTCACCTCTGTGATTTTCATTGCATGGGTTGAAAACAACAGTCTATTCTTTAATATATTTTTGTGTTGGGCTGCTAGTCATACATGGTATTTTGTGTCAGTGGAAACATTTGTTTTTATAATAAAAATCCTGACTTACTCTTGTGAAGGTTTGAAGATTCTTCTTCATGTGGGTTTCCCAAATTTGTTTTCTTGAATTGCCCCCAATAATTGTGTTTTAATTTTCATATTCCCTCCATGTTGCATGAAAAACAGGCTTGTTAAAATAAGTAGTTTTGTCTTCTTGACATATTAGATTGATTTTCCATTTCTTGACTAAATCCTTTTCAGTGATCTAAATTTCTTCCCATAATTTTCTTTTAATACAGATGTAGCATTGGTTTAGATAAGTGTGAAGCAGCATGCTTTCCTTTGCCTAACAGACTATAATATAACAAGAAATCCTTTACAAACTTGTGTTAAGCTATTTTCGAAATGATAAATTCGTTGCATGTATGTGTTGGTTGTTAGGGGTCATTTGAGTTGCTGCAGTGTTTCATGGAAAATAAGCAAATTTGGTGCAAAGTGGCTTCATAGCTAGATGAATATTGGTCATTTTGCTTGAATGAGAACATAATCAACCTTTTTTGGCGTGTATTATGCTGACATAATTAAATAAACTTCCAGAAGAAAAATGTTTCTTTTTGTTGAAGCAAAGACAACAGAGACAAATATTTCTCCTGTACTTTCTTTTAAAAGAGTCTGGATTCAGTGCAAGTTCAAGCAAACTGGCTACTTATTACACCTGCTTCTCTGTAAAGCAGCTTATTGGAATTCACAGGGGCACATGGCAAAACGAGACATCATTAGGTTTCAACACAGAGAGTTTTTTAAGGGATGAAGGCTACTTGTTTTTTTTTCCACTTCATAATAGTCCATTAGCCTTCTTCCTGTTCAGTATCCACACGTATTCGTACCTGTACAGGTGTTTTCTTTTGAGAATTTAAAAACACATTTGAATGTTTCTTCAATGAGAGGATATTCTGTAACAACAGTTTCTTATACATAAAAAATGCCCGCAAACTAAAATGGGTTATAATATCAATAGAAAATCCCTTATCAAGGAACAGAAGTAACCCTGGGTCTGGATGACTAAGACCTATTTTCTCCTGCGCAGCCCACGGTGCTGGGTTGTCTGTTCCTCATTTCAGGTCCTTGTTGGTATTTCTAGAGATACATACACAGTAAAACCTCAGTGGACGACCACTCTGTAGATTGACCACCTCCTTAAGTTAACTTAATTTTCATAGACCAGACATGTACCACAGGCAGTCAATGGAAGTTCTTTATGTTGGCCATTTCTGTATGTTGACCAGTTTGTCACAGTCCTTTGGGTGGTTAACTTACAGAGGTTCTACCGCATGTGCGTATATGAAGTCAGACAATTAATTTCCATGAACTCACCCCAGATAAAGTGCTACATACCTCATTGCTTTATCCAGCCTTGTGGACACACACACAAATAGAATCAAATATGTAATCTACATGAATGCTGACAGATTTTAAAAGTCATATAAAATATTTAGATGGAAAAATAAAACTAAGTGAGCAGTTTAGGGTAAAGAGTGGATAAGGTAAGAAACATGTAAAGCTGGAAGTAAGGTTTGATATGGCTCCCGTAGCAGCCCACATGGAGTTCAGTCAACGATGGAATTTCCAGTGTATGTTCAAGTGCTTAGGACACAATTATTCCTGGAACTGAGAGAAATTTGGTTCCTTTTGTCTTTGAAGAAAATACCACGTAAGCCATTGATCCACTTAAAGGTTTAAAATCTGGCAAAACTACTCAATAGTCTAAAAACAGCAATATCTTTTTAGTATGTTACACATACATTTCATGTTAAAGTTCCTCAACGTTGCTAATAGACTGATACTGAAGTCTGGCTTGATAGGAGCAATTTAATGGTGTGTGATTGCTTGTGTGTGTGTGCTTATGAGTGTGTTTCTGGTAGAAATGTGTATAAGTGCGGTTGGGAGAGAAGGATCATCAAGGAAAAAGCACACTAAAAATCTAGGCAATAGCCAAAATTTCTGGGGAGAAATCAGAAAAACAGTCACTTTATGACATCCACAGGACCCTAGAAATCTTAGGCTTCTCTTATCCATATAGTAATATTTAATCTTTAATGTCAGGTGTTAACATCAACTGATTTTTTTTCTTTTATGGATTTTGGCTTTGTTCTTATATTTCTCTAACACCTTAGTGCCAGTGATATTTGGGTGCATTTTTATAAATCTAACACACAAATTCACATCACTAAGATCAAATAATACTTATTTTATCAGGTAGACTTTTTGTCCTCTTTCCATTGCACCAACATCCCCCTTAAAGGATTAAAATCCTAGTGTTACTAATTCTGTATTTTGTCTATACTCATATTATCATTTATAGATAAGCATATAGAGATGTGCAATTTTAAAACATTCCACACTAAATGTGATTTTATAATGCCCTTACATATTGGAATAATTTGAAATACTGTATATTATCCAAAATAGAATTGCTCAGTCAGAGGTATACATAATTTTAATTTTAGTAAGATGTTGACAGATAACACACCTACAAGGCTGTAACATTTCAGAGTTCCACTAACAATATATATGTGTTAGTGTCCTTTATTCCTACCAACCTGCCAGAAACAACATTATAGGTCTTAGCAAATGTACCTGTCTAATAGTTGTAAAGACATTGTTATCTTAATTTTTTTCTATTCCTGAACTTGGAGCAACTTTTCATATATTTCTATTTCATCTGTTTTGTGAATTATCCATTCTAATGCTTTGCCCATTAGGTTATCTTATTCTTACCCATTTGAAAGAGTTCTATGTGTGCAGAAAGTTATTCCTTGTATATTGTCATCTGAATTACAGATGCTTTTTCCAAAAGTATTGGTTCTCTGTTGACTTTTAAAACTGTTATTGTGAAAGATTTCAAAATAATTATACAGGGGGTGATGGCTTTGGCTCAGTGGGTCATGGGTTCAGCGGCCCATATATGGAGGGTGGCAAGTTCAAACCTGGCCCTGGCTAAACTGCAACAACAAAAAAATAATAGCCAGGCATTGTGGCAGGCACCTGTCATCCCAGCTACTCAGGAGGCTGAGGCAAGAGAATTGCCTAAGAGTTTGAGGTTGCTGTGAGCTGTGACGCCACACACAGCACTCTACCAAGGGCAATAAAGTGAGACCCTGTCTCTAAAAAAAATAATAATAAAAATAACTATACAAACCAATATTATCTATATTTGGTTATATAACTTTGGGTTTATTTCAATAGAATTTCCCAAACCTCAGATTATACACTAAATAGATTGGCTCCTAGATTTTCCTGGGATACACACACTCTTTTATGCTTAGGGCCTTAATTCACCTACAGCTTCATCATACGCATGAAAAGAAAGGCTCTATTTTAATTTCCAGTTGTATAACATACTAAAGGGATTAGCCAGTTTGAAAACCACTGCCTTGGACATTATCTTTTTTGCATGTCAGAGAGGTGATGTTAATAATACAATAATAACACTAGCTCTCATGTAAAGCTTGGTATATTCTAGGCATTATTTTCAGGGCTTTACATGCATTGACGCACTTAGTTCTTATGAGGAACTGTGAAGTTGCTGCTTGTGTACAATTTAATGTGCTCAAAAGCATAGAAAACAGAAAAGATGAGTTTGGGGCCGACAGAGTATCATTTTTGAGTAGCAGCTCCTACCCACAGCAGGGATTGCATTTCAGCTGCTAAAAGCCCGGCTTCCCAGTTAACAGTCTGCAAGCTACATTAGCAACAGTAACTGGGAGGGCAGAAGGTGTGAATGTTATGAGGGTGGGAAATGGATACACATAGAATCCAAAGAAAACTGACATTCACATGCAACTGATTTTTACTAATTCTCACATCTGACTGTTTTCTAATACCAAGTATTCACCCGTATGACATACCAGAAATAGTAACTAAACTCACTTTATTTATTATTTCTGTTGGTACTAGCTCTGATTTCAAGCTTGTCTGATCAACTGCAATGCCCTAGAATGATCGGTGATACTTAACTGCAACAAGCGTCAGTTCCAGGCCTCAAAAGACATCAGGAGCTCTGTCTAATTTGGATGTCTGATGTCATGACAGGTGCAGTTTTGATAGTGGATTCACAATAGGCGTGTGCCTACATGTATGCTGGCTATAGTATTGATAAAGGTGGGTTATATGATGGTTAAGAAACTTACCCAGAAAGAGTAGCCAATAGAAGTGTTGTTCAATTCTGATAGTGATTTTTTTGTCCACTGTAACATTTTCAAATACCCTGATTATGTTTTAAAATTCAGAATATCTGAACGCTAACTAAGATGTTTCATTTATATCTTATCATCAAAGAGTTCAAAAGCGTACAAGTTGCTTTCAAATTACTTTCTCTACATGCAGCTAAAACCTCCAGAGTATTGAATTATTTCATCTTTCTCAGGCTTTCCTTTTTCTTATGTCAAAAAATTCCAGGCCAGTGATTAAAAGTACAGGCTGTAGGGTCAAAAAGAAAGTTTAGGGTTTGGGCTCTGCCTGTAATAAATGTGTTAGTTTGGGTACACTATTTAGCATCACTAAACTCTGTAATCTAAAAAAAGATGAAAATAATACAATTTTCTAGGAGAGTTTGTGAGCATTAAATGGTCTTCAATGTGTCTGGCATCTAGGAAACATTGAATTAAATATGAGCCCAATTACAGTTACCAAAAGCTAATTTCAAAAGGTAAGTTAATCAGGAAACATGTAATCTTTTTTTTTTATTGAATGGTAACGATGTACATTAATGCACTTCTGGGCTACAGTGTGGGGTTTTCACACGCAATCCGAAATACTTCCATCAGATTGGTCAACAGAGCCTTCATGTCATTTTCTCAGTTATTGTTCTAAAACATCCCCTGGAATTCTTAATGGCTGACAACGGGGCACTGGTTCTGACTCGGGTTAGAGTGGTGCCAGCCATCTCAGGAGGCCTCTGTGTGTCCCT
>CAUYTI010137791.1:0-27122 GCA_963575145.1 Galago senegalensis | reverse complement strand
CCAATGTACACACCCCTATTATGAAACTAATTTATACCTTTTATATGATAGCTATAACCAAACAGCCTAAGAATATGGGGAGGGGGGAGCGAGAAGGGAGGGAGAATGGGAGAAGGGAGGGGGTTTGGAGGGATCACTTCTGAGGTTTATCTTATAGGGGTACAGGTGAATCTTTCTAAGAGTAGAATGTGAACATTTTAAAGCAATAACAGAAAATGACATGAAGGCTGTGTTGACCAGTTTGATGGAAGTATTTCAGATTGCATGTGAAAACCCCACACTGTACCCAAGAAGTGCATTAATGTACATAGTTATCATTCAATAAAAAAAAAAAGGAAAAAAAAATTAAACAAGTTTGGCATCACTGTGGTGACCTCCTGGGACCAAGGACCAACAGGTTGTCTGGAAAGCAGTGAAGTAGTTCAGTTTGGAAATGGAGCAAGTTGACATTCCCATGATGATCAATAGTGGGATCACATCTGTGAATAGCCACTGTACCCCAACATAGCAAGTCTTCCTCTCTTAAAAATTAATCAATAAAATAATAAAATATATATATTTAAAAATAGTTTCAGGCTTGGCGCCCATAGCACAGTGGTTATGGCACCAGCCACGTACACAGAGGCTGGCAGGTTCGAACCTGGCCAAGGCCAGCTAAACCACAATGACAGCTGCAACAAAAATAGCCAGGTGTTATGGGGGGAACGTGTATTCCCAGCTACTGGGAGGCCAAGGCAACAGAATCACTTAAGCCCAAGAGTGTGAGGGTGCTTTGAGCTGTGATGCCACAACATTTTACCCAGGGCAACATAATGAGACTCTGTCTCAAAAAATGAAAATAAATAAAAATAGTTTTGGCTGGACATGGTTGCTCACACCTGTAATTCTAGCACTCTGGGAGGCTGAGGTGGGTAGATAGCTTGAGCTCATAAATTCGAGACCAGCCTGAGCAAAAGCAAAATCCCCAACTCTATTAAAAATAGAAAAACTGGCTTGGTGCCTGTGGCTCAAGTGGCTAAGGCGCCAGCCACATACACCTAAGGTGGTGGGTTCAAATCCAGCTCGAACCCACCAAACAACAATGATGGCTGCAACCAAAAAATAGCCAGGCATTGTGGGCGCCTGTGGTCCCAGCTATTTGAGAGGCTGAGGCAAGAGACTCGCTTGAGCCCAGGAGTTGGAGGTTGCTGTGAGCTGTGATGCTACGGCACTCTACCCAGGGGGACAGCTTGAGGTTCTGTCTCAAAAAAAAAAAAAAAATAGAAAAACTGTCTTGGTGCCTGTTGCTCAGTGGGTAGGGCGCCAGTCACATACACCAGGCAGGTTGGAACCCAGCTCAGGTTTGCTAAACAACTATGACAACTACAACCAAAAAATAGCAGGGTGGGCTCGGTGCCTGTGGCTCAAGTGGCTAAGGCGTCAGCCACCTAAGGTGGCAGGTTCGAATCCAGCCTGGCCCTGCCAAACAACAATGACAGCTGCAACCAAAAAAATAGCCAGGCATTGTGGCAGGCACCTGTGGGGAGGCTGAGGCAGGAGACTTGCTTGAGCCCAGAAGTTGGAGGTTGCTGTGAGCTGTGATGCCACGGCACTCTACCCAGGGGGACACCTTGAGGCTCTGTCTCAAAAAAAAAATAGCAGGGCGTTGTGGTGGGCGCCTAAAGTCCCAGCTACTTGGGAGGCTGAGGCAAGAGAATCACTTAAGCCCAAGAGTTTGAGGTTGCTGTGAGCTATGATGTCCCAACACTCTACCCAGGGTGACAAAGTGAGACTCTGTCTCAAAAAAGAAAGAAAGAAAAGAAAGTGCTCACTTCGGCAGCACATATACTAAAATTGGAATGATACGGAGAAGATTAGCATGGCCCCTGTGCAAGGATGAAATTCGTGAAGCATTCCATATTTTAAAAAAAAAATACAGCTATAGAATCTATCTCAAAAAAAAAAAAAACCTACCTGGACATTGTGGTGGGCACCTGTAATCTCAGCTATTTGAGAGACTTGAGGCAAGAGGATTGCTTAGACCAAGAGTTTGAAGTTGCTGTGAGCAATGATACCATGGCACTGTACCCAGAGTGACAGAGTGAGATTCTGTCTCAAAAAAAAAAAATATAATTATGGGGGCGGCACCTGTGGCTCAAAGGAGTAGGGCACTGGCCCCATATGCTGGAGGTGGTGGGTTCAAACCCAGCCCTGGCCAAAAAGTGCAAAAAATATATATAATTATGTTGCAATGAAAATTTCAGTTAATAAAAAATTGTTGGCCAGTGGCTCACACCTATGATTCCAGCAGTTTTGGAGGCCCAGGCAGGAGGATCATTTGAATCCAGGAGTTCAAGACCAATCTGGGCAACATAGCAAGACTCCCGTATCTATCCCTGTGCTACTGGCACCGAGCCAGGACCCCCATACCTAACAAAAAAACTGTGCATTGTGGTGTCAACTTATAGTGCTAGCTACTAGGGAGGCTGAGGCAGGAGGCTACCTTGAGCCTAGGGATTTGGGATTTGAGGTTACAGTGAGCTATGACTGTGCCACTATGAGTGTGCCACAAAAAAATTCTTTTTTTTTTTTTTTTGAGACAAGAGTGTTGCCCAAGCTAGAGTGCTGGGGCATCAGCCTGGCTCACAGCAACCTCAAACTCCTGGGTTCAAGGATTTCAAGCAATTCTCCTGCCCCAGCTTTCTGGGACTACAAGCACCTGCCACAATGCCTGGCTAATTTTCTGTTTTTAGTAGAGATGAGGTCTTGGTCTTGCTCAGGCTGGTCTTGACCTCCTGAGCTCAGGCAATCCTTCTTCCTTGGCTTCCCAGAGTGCTAGGATTGTAGGTGTGGAAAAAAGTTCATTTTTTTTTTTTTTTTTTTTTGTAGAGACAGAGTCTTACTTTATCACCCTCGGTAGAGTGCCCTGGCATAACACAGCTCACAGCAACCTCCAACTCCTGGACTTAGGCGATTCCCTTGCCTCCCAAGTAGCTGGGACTACAGGTGCCCACCAAAGACCAGGCTATTTTTTTGTTGTAATTTGGCTGGGGCTGGGTTGGAACCCGCCACCCTTGGTATATGGGGCCGGCACCCTGCCCACTGAGCCACAGGCACTGCCCGAAAAAAAGTTGTTAATACTTATGAAAATGCTTATGCTATAACATTAGGCTTACAACACAGGATCCAAATAGCATCCACAGCGTGATCCATTATATTTTTGACACTAATAGAGATGAAAGGGAAATTTATCAAAATACTGACAATGGCTGCCTCTGAATGATGGGATTTGTAATGTTTGGTCCTTTCTAAAGTTTCTACCATGGATCCCTTTTTTTTTCTTTTTAAATTAAAAAGATTTAATCCGAGATTATTATTTTTTTTTTTTTTTGAGACAAGAGCCTCAAGCTGTCCCCCTGGGTAGAGTGCCGTGGCATCTCAGCTCACAGCAACCTCCAACTCCTGGGCTCAAGCGAGTCTCTTGCCTCAGCCTCCCAAGTAGCTGGGACCACAGGCACCCGCCACAACGCCTGGCTATTTTTTGATTGCAGCTGTCATTGTTATTTGGCGGGTCCGGGCTGGATTCAAACCCGCCACCTTGGGTGTACGTGGCTGGTGCCTTAGCCACCTGAGCCACAGGTGCCAAGCCTATTTTTTATTTTTGAGACAGTCTCACTATGTCACCCTCAGTAGAGTGCCGTAGCATCACAACTCACAGCAACCTCAAACTCCTGGGCATAAGCGATTCTCTTGCCTCAGCCTCCCGAGTACCTGGGACTACAGGCACCTGCCACAACACCCAGCTATTTTTTTGTTATACTTGTCATTGTTATTTGGCAGGCCCCGGCTGGGTTTGAACCCACCAGCCCCAATGTATGTCGCTGGCATCCTAACCACTGAGCTACAGGCAGTGAGCCCCATGTATCACTTTTAGAAGCAATAATCTTCCCTATCCACACACAGACATGACTGGAGGCTGCAGCCCTGATACAGTAGAGGAGTTACATCTAACTGATACTAGGATGGGAGGAGGGGCAAGTCAGCCCCTTCTGAGCACTAGGCACCAAAGCAAGGAAGAAGAGTGGAAGGGGGTCCCTAGTGAGGCTGGGGGAAGAGAGACACAGGCTTAAAGGGCTTTTGCAAGGCTCCCTTGGGGAGGCTTAATCTGCTTAGGAAGTTTACAGCTCCTACCACCTGAAGGTTGGTGTCCAGCAAATGTGTGGCCAGGGATGAAGACCAGTTATTGCATAGTAACTTGCAGGAGCCAGAAGGCTAAGGATATGGCCACATGAGGGGCCCATGTTGGATGAGGGTCCCCAGAGTGTAATGTAGGATACTGCTCTAGCATCTGCATCCTTTCGGCTTCCTCCATCATTTCTTCCCAGGACCCTGAACCACCAGTTTCCATTCTGGGGTTCCTAGGAAAGTCTGTAATGTCAAGAGAGGGCAAGTTCATTTCAGGATCTGTGGGTTCCTTCTGCCCCTGAGGCCAGAGGTTTGTGGCTGTCTCTACCTCCTTCCTGTGGCCCCCATCCAGACTTTTACCAGGGATCACGGTCTTGGGTGTTACCAACCCAAATGAAGGGACAAATAAAATAAGTTTTGGGACTGGGCACAGTGGCTCATGCCTGTAATCCTAGCACTCTGGGAAGCCAAGGCAGGTGGCTCGATTGAGCTCAGAATTTTAAAACCAGACTGAACTAGAGAGAGACAGAAGAAGAAGAGGAGGAGGAAGAGGAAGGAGAGGAACAGGAAGAAGGAGGAGGAGGAGGAGAAGAGAAATAGCTGTGCATTGTGTGGGGCTCTGGAGGCTAAGGCAAGAGGATGGCTTGACCCTAAGAGTTTGACGTTGCTGTGAACTATGATACCATGGCACTCTAGCAAGGGTGACAAAGTGAGACTCTGTCTCAAAGAAAAAAAAAGAGTTCTGGAGAAAATATCAAAGGAAGTAACAATTCCATTTTATTGTGATGACAAACTCCTGACAAGCTCTGGGCCTCTGTCAGTGAGCGTATGTGCCCTTTACTTCATCAACCTTCCTAGAGCCACAGTGCAAAAGGAGAAGGGTTGTCCTGAGGACCCTATTAACATGTTCTCATGAGTTGGACAAGATGTTCACTCTGTTATTCCAAAGCTCCAGGGAGTCTAATTTGCTAGAGGATTTGAGAGTGAGGACTGGCTTTGCCAATGAGGTTATGAGATTAATGTTTTCTATAAATCTAGAATCTAACAAAACACATCTGAAACCCATATGCAATATAAGATGTACCAGCAGTCATACCATTCTAATGATTCACAGAAAGATATTTTAGTTTATTTATTTATTTAGAGACAGAATCTCATTTTGTCACCCTGGGTACAAGTGCCATGGCATCATAGCTCATGGCAACCTCAAACACTTATTTTTTTTTTTTTGAGACAGAGTCTCAACCTGTTGCCTTGGGTAGAGTACCATGCCATCATAGCTGACAGCAACCTCAAACTCTTGGGCTCAAGCAGTTGAGCCACCACCCTGTGGCTTTTATTTTATTTTGAGACAGAGTCTCACTATGTCACCCTCAGTAGAGCACTGTGGCATCACAGCTCACAGCAACTTCAAACTCTTGGGCTTAAGCGATTCTCTTGTTTCAGCCTCCCAAGTAGCTGGGACTACAGGCACCCACTACAATGCCTGACTATTTTGTTGTAGTTGTCATTGTTGTTTAGCTGGCCCAGGCTGGGTTCAAACCTGCCAGCCTCCTTATATGTGGCTGGCACCATAACCACTGTGCTCCTGGCGCCAAGCTGTGCCTGGCTATTTTAGAGATTGGGCCTTGCTCTTATTCAGGCTGGTCTCTGACTCCAGAGCTGCTAGGATTATAGGAATGAGCTACCATGCCCAGCTCCTACAGAAAAATATTTTAGATGTCAACCTAATACATTCAAAGGGGTGGTGATGGTTACATATACTGTGTATGTGTCAGTATACTAAAAAACACTGAATTGGACACATTAAAATGGTAAATTATATGGCATGTGAATTTTATCATAATAAAAAATGTGCATAAGTGGTATAGATAGAGTCACCAATCATTCTGGTCAGCCTAGAGCTGAGGGGATTGCTGGGAATCTGGAATTTTTTTTTTTTTTTTGAGACAGTGTCTCACCAAGTCACCCTGGGTAGAGTGCTATGGTGTCACAGTTCACAGCAACCTCAAACTCTTGAGCTTAAGCAGTTCTCTTGCCTCAGCCTCCTGAGTAGCTGGGACTACAGGCATCTGCCACAATGCCCAGCTATTTTTTGGTTGTAGTTGTCATTGTTGTTTGGCAGGCCTGGGATGGGTTCAAACCTGCCAGCTCTGTTGTATGTGGCTGGTACCCTAGCCACTGTGCTACAGGCACCAAGCCAGGAATCCAGAATTTCAAAACTAAAACCTTGAAACTCCTGAGACAATCTGGGACAAGTTAATCATCTTAGATACAGAGCTTTTAAAAATTAATATGGGGGCTAGGCATGGTTGTGCATGCCTGTAACCCTTGCACTCTGGGGTGCCAAGGCAGGAGGATCACTTGACCTCAGGAGTTAGTGACCAGCCTGAGCAAGATTGAGAGCCTGTCTCTACTAAAAATAGAAAATTTAGGTGGATGTTGCAGTGGGCGCCTGTAGTCCAGCTTCTCAGGAGGCTGGGGCAGGAGGATCACTTCAACACAGGAGTTTGAGGATGCTGTGGGATAGGCTGACCCCATAGCACTCTAGCTCAGGCAACAGAGTGAAACTCTGTCTCAAAAAAAAAAAATTAATTTTAGGAGAATGAGAACAAAAATGTTGGAAGATGTGAATAGCTCAGATCAACACAAGACCTGAAACCCTGCTGGCAAGAGGGGCCCATTTGGGGAATCTGCTCACTCCCTCTTCTCTCTTCTTCCTCCCAATACCCCAATCTCCTTCCTGGGGCACAGAGACAAGGGGTATACACAGCCCAGCAAGGGCCTAGCATTCAGTTCACACTCTGAGGCCCATATCAGTGGTTGTCTACCCTGTGCTTGTGGAACACTTGGGCTCAGGATCTTTTCATCACCTCACCTCTCTCCCTAGGGGTACAAATATAGGTTCTAGGGTGGCGCCTGTGACTCAAAGGAGTAGGGCGCCGGCCCCATATGCTGGAGGTGGCGGGTTCAAATCCAGCCCTGGCCAAAAACTGCAAAAATAAATAAATAAATAAGTAAATAAATAAATAAATAAATGTTCTGTATGTCCAATGCAGAAGAATTTTTATCCTTCTGAAAGTATCTTCTGGCCCCCAGAACCCTTCGTTCTGCCTCCAGCTAGCTTATCTCCGCTGACCTGATGTTCTGTGTCCTGCAACCGTGAAGGGGACATGCCTGCCAGCCAAACAGGAAACCTCAAGTCAAAACATTAATAAACATGATTTAGGTTCCCCACATCTCTGGCCCGACAAAATACGGCCATTGGTAGAGTCTGAGATTCCAGAAGTTTAACAGAGAGAGGCGGAGATGCCCGTCCCACCTGGACACCCGGATCGTGTAGTACTGGCAAAGCCCCAGGTATACAGTAGGTGCTCGTACATCTCTTGTACATCTCTTGTAATCAACACCGCTCCCTGGCATCGCTGTGGATAGTGGCAGCTTGGTCCGGCATCCCTGAGGGACGTGATGAGGTCAGCACACAGTAGCGTCGCAGGAAATGCGGGCGGACAGGCGCGGGCCTGTGGGGGGGGGCAGCAGCAGGAGTTCCGCGCAGCCACCTTGGTAGCTTGCCGGGGGAACTGGGGCTCCCACCCCACCCGCCCGCCGCGCTGCGATCGGGGGGCGTGGCTCCCGCGACACAGGCCCCGCCCTCGCGGGGAACTCCATTCCCCACAGGTCCAAGCGGGCAACTTCATTTCCCATAATTCTCCCGCCACTTCCGGCGTGGGCGAGGCGCCGCGCCGGGCTTCCTGGTTCGGGCCTGGCGTTGTGGCTGAGGCGGCGGAGGCAGAGGCGGACGCGGGCGGCTGGAGCTGGGAACCGGGATGGATGTTTCCGGGCAGGAGACCGACTGGCGGAGCACCACCTTCCGGCAGAAGCTGGTCAGTCAAATGTGAGTAGGGGCTGGGGCGGGGGTAGGTTTGCCGGACCTTCCTTCCTCGCGTGGCGAGGCCAAGTCGGGGCCAGGTCCGCGGAAGACCCCGCGCGCTGGGACCCGCGGGTCCCTCAGGGCGTCGGGAGACCGAAGGCACTAGGGACCGGCGCGGGTCCCAGGGCGTGGGCCTCTCCTGGCTATCCCCTCCGTTCCCGACGTGGACTGGCTAATTAGCTCTCCCGGGGCCGAGCTCTGCAAAACCAACGAGCCCTGGCTTATGAGTCATCGTCCTGAGCTTTCTCATCCGTCATTTGTGTGCTTTGGGTGCAGGCTTTCCCCTGTTTTGAACCACATCAAATACGGAAAGAGAAAAAGGCAGCCACTTGTTTGTAGTGGGTTTAGCAGGGCGGGTGCTTCGTGGCTTCTCTTCTTGTGGAAGAGATTTAAGGGGAGTGGATGGGAGATACGGTTAGGAGGGTAGGTGTTTGGTCTGTGGACGGTGGGGGCGAAGAATGCTGAGGATGACCTCCTGAAGGAATGTGGAATTCCCCGAAGGATGGCAGAGTGGCTGTCAGGAAGCAATCGTCCATCTTTGGCTTTAGAGGAGGGAGTGGAGAGCCGAGGTCAGTGCCCCGCAAAGTGGAACTCCAGTCCCTCGCCCAGGCTTGTCCCATTAACGGTTTCTACCGAGCTTACTGGCGTGGTGTGCTCACCACAATTTGCCTGAGATACAGCCCTGTTTCTGAGGGATGACACTACAGGTGAAGAAACAGTTATACAGTGCAGTCTTGTCACTCCTCCCTAATGTAGTGTGTACTGCAGGGGCTTCTTGCTTAGTGACAGTTAACTTGAGCAGGTCAGGAGCAGCCTAGTGAAGTAGGTGATGAATAAAGACAGGTAGGAGCAGAATAGTCACCATTCCAAGCTGAAGAGGATGGAGATATGAGCACTTACTACCTGCAGGACCTTGTAAGCTGAGAGTTCTGGGGTTTGAGGAGATAAGGGAATGAGGATGCGTGTAGGTGCTGGCACTGTGGTGGTGGTGGGGGGAGTTGAGCCTGTTTGGGGCATGTGGCATTCTTAGAGGTAGGGAAATGCTCATGTTGCATCCCTAAAGTCCCTGGAGATGAATCAAGGACAGAAGAGAGGCCAATTAGGCCATTAAGAGGGGCGGTGGAGGGGTGAGAGGGGAGAGTTTCCAACACCTGGGTGGTAGAGACCTGACCTTTAATTACCTGTGTATTCCCACTGCTAGCTCACTGCCTGCCATGTTGCTCCATAAAATGGAATGACCTAGTCAAGCCTGCATTAGACAGTGGTAGCAACTGAAAGAGGAAGACAGATTCCAGAGGAAGGGGATAGTGGAGACAATTCTTGATGACTAACTGGATGGAGGGGGTGGGGTGAAGCAGTGTGGAAGGAAGGAAGTCGGGTTGAATGCTGGGAAGCCTCTTACTACAGTAGAAGGAGCGGGTACTATAGAATTAGTGGGTTTGGCACTGGGCAGAATAGCCTTGGGACATTTCTGCAGATATTGCAGAATCATTGAACAGTGTTTTATTGATGCAGTTGGGTTATCTGTAGGTGAAATCTTGTGTGGGCACTTCAGGGCTCCTACAAGAAAAGCCCCAGGGCAAGGATTCCTCTGTGGGAAAGCCCAGAATTTAGGAACTGAAAGAATGAGTTGTGATCAAAGGAAATAAGGGGCTGGGGAAAGTGTCATTGAAAAGTTTCTGGGTGTTGAGATTTACTGGGGCTATTTCTTTTTTCTTTTTGTTTGTTTGTTTGTTTCTTTCTTTCTTTTTTTTTTTTTTTTTTTTTTTTGAGACAGTCTCACTATTTCACTCTTGGTAAAGTGTCATGGCGTCACAGCTCACAGCAGCCTCAAACCTGTGGGCGTAAGCAATTCTCATGCCTCAACCTCCCAAGTAGCTGGGACTACAGGCGCCCACCACAACACCCGGCTGGTTTTTTTGTTGCAGTTGTCATTGTTGTTTAGCAGGTCCAGGCAGGGTTCAAACCTGCCACCCCTGGTGCATGTGGCTGGTGCTGTAACCACTGTGCTACAGGCACTGAGCAACTGGGGATAGTTCGTAATTTAGTTTCCTTTTGCCTTCAGGCGTACTAGGGTTTTCGTTTTTTTTTTTTTCTTGCCATATTGCTGCTCACATATTATTTTTCTGTTGCTACTGTAAAAAATACCCACAAATTTAGCATCTTAAAACAATGCAAATTTATTATCTAATAGTTTCTGTAGGTAGACTCAATTTAGCCTCTAGGAAGGCTCAACTAGATCTTCTGCTTAGGGTCTTACAAGGTAGAAATCAAATGTTGGGGTTCAGCTCCTTTAGCTCAGCAGTTAGGGTGCTGTGGCTGGTGGGTTTGAACCCAGCCTGAGCCTGCTAAACAAACAAACAAACAAAAAAATGAGTGTTGTGGCGGGCACCTGTAGTCCCAGCTACAAGGGAGGCTAAGGCAAGAGAGTCACTTGAGCCCAAGAGTTTGAGGTTACTGTGAGCTGTGACGCCATGGCACTCTTACCAAGTGTGACATGGTGAGACTGTGTCTCAAGAAAAAGAAAGGTGGTGATAGGTTGCATTTCTTACTGGGGACACTGTTGGCCAAATATAGTTTCTTGAGCCTGTAGGACTGAGGTGTCCTCTTTCAGAGCCAAGAGTCAGTCTTTGTCCCTAGAAGTTGCCCACATACCTTCTCCTGCTTTCTATGTGGACACTCCAGTGAGGACTGGTTCTTCTGCCACACCTCTCTGACTTCAGCTAGAGAAAATTCTTTGCTTTTCAGGGCTCAGATAAAATTTGGCCCACTTGGATAATCTGGAATAATCTCCATTAAGTCCATAGTTTTAATTACATCTGCAAAATCTCTTTTGCTGTGTAATGTAGCATATTTGAAGGTTCCAGGGATTAGGGCATAGATATCTTTGGAGCAGGAGGGTATTTTCTCACAACAGCTGGGATAGGCAGTTTCCAAAGTTGCCTTCCTGAAGGATGTGGGTGTTCTTGGTTCTCAGATTTGTTTTTCTCTCTAGGATTCTCTTTGGAAGTTGTGGTTCTTTTTGCCTTGGTTTGTTGTATTCACACAGTCAAAAAAGAGGATTTGCGTTAGGATTCTTCACATAACTTTAATTCTAAATTTCTCTGGTAAACGTTTTGCTGTTGATTAAAGTCAGCCATGTTGGGAAATGCTTTGAACCCAAATAATTTACAGTTGATGAGAGAATAAAGAAAACGTAGAGGCTCGGCGCCTGTAGCTCAGCAACTAGGGCGCCAGCCACATACACCAGACCCAGGCCAACTAAACAACAGTGGCAACTACAACCAAAAAATAGTTGGGCATTGGGGTGGGCACCTGTAGTCCCAGCTACTTGGGAAGCTGAGGCAAGAAAATTGCTTAAGCCCAAGAGTTTGGGGTTGCTGTGAGCTATGATGTTATAGCACTCTACCTAAGGCGACATAGTGAGACTCTGTCTCCAAAAAAAGAAAAGAAAACAGAACTGTTGGGTTTCAATGGTGGGGAAAGCATCTGATGTTATCTATCTCTGGCTCTTGAGTATGCCTGCCAAGAACCTAGGGACAGTATCTCAGAGAATGGACTAATCTAGTCTCCCAACTCCCACTCAGAAAAAGTGATTTTGATTGGGGCTGAATGGGAGATCCAACACTAGACAGCCACAGCAGGGACTTTTACTAGTCCAGTGTCTTCTTAGTCCTTCACAGCAAGCCCATGCTGGACTGCTGCCTCCGCTTGCTGTCCTCCCAATGCCCCCAGTGCTCCCTGTCTCATTCTTCCCTCCCCAACTGCACAAGTGAGTACAAGGCTTCAGCTGCAGCCCAAGGGGATCATGTCACTGCCCTAGAACAAGTTCACTTGTGACTTCCCTTAGCATTGGAATAAAGCTCCAGAAGTCTCACCCTCTTAGACCCTCTCTTGATCTTGGCTGAGCCACTTCTCCTACCCTCCACCCTGTTCCAACCTTTCTGGTCTTTCAGCTTCTTGAACATTCCAAGCTCTTCCTTTGTTCTCTTTTATTATTTATTTACTGATTTACTTATTGAGACAGTCTTACTCTGTTGACCACACTG
The DNA here is from genome assembly GCA_963575145.1 of Galago senegalensis. Classification (NCBI taxonomy): domain Eukaryota; kingdom Metazoa; phylum Chordata; class Mammalia; order Primates; family Galagidae; genus Galago; species Galago senegalensis. Next base: position 14,978 of record CAUYTI010137791.1, on the reverse strand, counting down.
GAGGGCTGTGGCATCAGCCTAGCTCACAGCAACCTCAAATTCCTGGGTTTAGGTGGTCCTATCCTCTTACCTCAGCCTCCCAAGTAGCCAGGACTACAGGTGCCCACCACAATATCCAGCTAATTTTTCTACTTTTTTTTTGAGACAGAGTCTTACTATGTCGCCCTTAGTAGAGTGGCATGGCGTCACATGTCATAGCAACCTCAAACTCTTGGGCTTAAGTGATTCTTTTGCCTCAGCCTCCCAAGTAACTGGGACTACAGGTCCCACAATGCCCAGTTATTTTGTGGTTGCAGTTGTTTAGCTGGCCTGGGCCAGATTCAAACCCATCACCCTCAGTATATGTAGCTGGCGCCATAACCACTGTGTACGGGTGCTGAGCCTAATTTTTTTTTTTTTTGAGTCTCACTTGCTCACCCTTGGTAGAGTGCCGTGGCGTCTTAGCTCACAGCAACCTCAGACTCTTGCCTCAGCTTCCCAAGTAGCTGGAATTACAGGTGCCCACTGTTATAATGCCTGACTGTTTTTAGAGATGGACTCTCACTCTGGCTTAGACTGGTCTCAAACCTGTGAGCTCAGGTAATCCACCCTCCTCAGCCTCCCAAGTGCTGGGATTACAGGTGTGAGCCACTGTGCCCGGCATAATTTTTCTATTTTTAATATAGACAGGGATCTCTCTCTTGCTCAGGCTGGTCTCAAACTCCTAAACTCAAGCAATCCTCCTGCCTTGGCTCCCAAAGTACTAAGATTATAGGTGTGAGCCTGGCCTATTCTCTCTTTTTAACCAATTTATTACTAAGTATTTCGGATATTAAAAAATGTATAAATCCTCCCCTCCCCCACTGTGTTTATGACCATCTTCTTCTTTTAGTTGTTTGCTCAGTATCCAAAACTCAGGATCCCTTCCCTTCCCTACCCATCCTGCCATGGGTTACCCCTCTGATCTCTCTCTCTCTCTTTTTTTTTTTTTTGAGACAGAGTCTCACTTTGTCGCCCTCAGTAGAGGGCCCTGGCATCATAACTCGCAGCAACCTCAAACTCTTGGGCTTAGGTGATACTCTTTCCTCAGCACCCCCCAGTAGCTGGACCACAGGCGCCTGCCACAATACCTAGAGACGGGGTCTTGATCCAGCTCAGACTGGTCTTAAACCTGTGAGCTCAGGCAGTCCACCTGCTTAGTCCTCCCAGAGTACGAGGATTACAGGCATGAGCTACTGCGCCTGGTCCCTCTGATCTGTTTTATCTCAGCCCTTTTGAGTTTTCATAGGACTGCAGTCCTATGAAGCGTGGGACCTGGCATATGGAACACTTGCTAAAGAGTGCAAGAGTATTTTCTAGGGGGCCTGTGTGAGCCTCCTCTTATACTCCAATGATGGTCTTTACCTGAGCCAGTGTGTACTGTGAAGCTCAGGAATCTTCTGCTTTCTCTACTTGTTAGACAAGCTGACCTTTCTGAATCATATCCCTCATCTAGAAAGTGGTAGGAGGATAGTCTGTCTCATAGGGACAGTAAGAGGGAAAGTGGAGAGACTGGGACTCAGTGATGAGTTGCCTGAACCTCTTTCTGTGCCCTTGGCAGGAGAAGGAGGTTCTATAGTCCTAGATAGTGAAAGAAATACCCTGGTTAAGGGAGTTGACACTTAATGGAGCTTGTGGAAAGGGTACTTGGGATGCTGATGGTGAGTTCAGATTGGCTCTTCAGTGAATGCTCACTTTCCCTGCAGAGACCACAGGAGTAGCTACCCTGAAAACCCCCTGAGCTGGCCTTTATGGGGCTTAGGCAGGCCTTCCTCGTGGGATGGTTGGGTTAATGTTGAGCGTGTCTCTGGTGCATAGGTTCCCAGAAAACAAGAGTGCCTGTGCAATGACCAATGTTGCCTCTGATGTAGAGGTTTGCAGAAAGTATTTAAGCTGTGAATGAATGAAAGGACTTCATAAGTTGTTTTCTATCAGTTCTTAATTTTTATGCCAGCTTAATTTTTTAATAAAATAATGAAGTTTTTGAGATGGTAGTCTTGTTGTGTTGCCCAGGCTGGAGTGCCAGTTGTGTGATCATAGCACACTGCAGCCTCAAACTCCTTAAGCAATCCTCCCACCTTAGCCTCTCAAAGCACTGGGATTCCTGGTATGAGCCACTACCCCTGGCTGTTCTGTTATTCTTTATGTTTTTTTTTTTTTTTTTTTTTTTTGAGACAGAGCCTCAAGCTGTCACCCTGGGTTGAGTGCCCTGGCATCACAGCTCACAGCAACCTCCAACTCCTGAGCTCAAGCGAGTCTCCTGCCTCTGCCTCCCAAGTAGCTGGGACTACAGGTGCCCACCACAACGCCCAGCTATTTTTTTGGTTGCAGTCATCATTGTTTGGTGAGCCTGAGCTGGATTTGAACCTGCCACCTTAGGTGTACATGGCTGGCTCCTTAGCCACTTGAGCCACAGGCACGGAGCCTATGTGTTTTTTTTTTTAGACAGAGTCTCACTGTGTCCCCTTGGTAGAGTGCTGTGGTGTCATATTTCACAGCAACCTCAAACTCTTGGGCTTAAGCGATTCTCTTGCCTCAGCCTCCCAAGTAGCTGGGACTATAGGCACCCGCCACAATACCCGGCAATTTTTTTTTTTTTTTTTGGCCAGGGCTAGGTTTGAACCCACCACCTCTGGCATATTGGGCCAGCGCCCTATTCCTTGAGCCACAGGCACCACCCAGGGCAATTTTTTGTTGTTGTTGCAGTTGTTAATGTTTAGCTGGCCTGGATCAGGTTTGAATCCACCAGCCTCGGTGTATGTGGCTGGCACCATAACCATTATGCTACAGGCGCCAAGCCTGTTCTCTTATTCTTGAGCCTTTATCCTTCCACCCCTTAGTATAGTGGATTGCATACATAGGGATGAAGTAAATAAATGTCTATTGGGGAGAACAGAATACAAGGGGAGGGGAGACACAGTTGGGAAAGGGCAGTCCAATATCAGGGCTCTGGTGAGATGCTAGGAGGGGATCTGAGGAGCCTGGAGTAGAGCTGGGATAGAGAGATCAGCTTCCTCTTCTGTTGAAGCCTCAAGGAGAGGATTGAACTCCAAGGCTGGCATGTAGGAGATATAGAGTTTGGCCTAGACCACAGGCAGAAAGTAAAATGCTCTTTAGTTAGAAACAGAAACTTAAGGAACAGAGAATAGAACATACAACCAAGCAGCAACTTCCCAGGAGCTGGTGAGGCCTTCCGAAGGGGGCATACCTTAAACATCAAGCCCAGATCTTGCCTGTAGGTCATGATCCTTCCTGTGGGCAGAAACCAGCAAGTCTTGGTCAAGCTTTTTCTGCGGCTGTTCCTACTCAGGCCTCCCTGTGGCCCTGTGCCCGCCTGGTGCGGTTCTAGCCCTTATTTTCTGAAGGGGAAGCTGCTAAACCCTGCTGCTTTCTTCATAGCCTGGTTGTGGTCACATCAACTGTGCTGGCTTACAGGTGTCTATGTGAAACCCACTACTAGCATGTTTGCTCCCTGAGGCCAGGGCCCCTGTCCTTTGCTCATCTCCAGTGCCGCCATAAGGCTGCTTCTAATGGTCAAACAGGAAGTGATTGTTGAGTCTCTGGACCAGTAGTGACAGTGACCTGAGGGGCCTGGAGCCCTTAGTCTTCTGCTCAGGAGCCCAGTGTTTTCTCAACAGCAGTTGACATGCAGTGGGCCCTGTTGCAGGAATTGACACATGTTGTCTTGAGGGGGGTGGGGTAGCTTGAGTTAACCCAAGTCAAGTGCACTGGGAGACCCAGTGGGTGAGCCTGCTACTGGTGGCTTCCTGCACCCCAAACAGCAGGGAAAGGACCAGCTCACCAGCTCTGTTTGTAAGTTACCCCACCTGCTGACCAGACCTTGATGTTCATTCCCAGCCAGTCTCTCAACTGTTACTGCTGTTGACAGTGTGGCTGCAGTAAGTAGAGGACCCAGCTGCTCTTTACAAGGTGGGAAGGACTATGACCATGTGATTACTCCTTGCTACAATCACAGCAGGGCTAGGGTGAGGAGTACTAGCCCTCTTTAAACCATTCACTGGGATAGTAATTTTTTTTCTTTTTTCTTTTTTTGCAGTTTTTGGCCGGGGCTGTGTTTGAACCCAACACCTCCAGCATATGGGGCTGGCACCCTACCCTTTTGAGCCACAGGCACTGCCCAAGGGGGACGGTAATTTTGATAGAGGGTAAAAATTTTTATTTTATTTATTTATTTATTTATTGAGACAGAGCCTCAAGCTGTCCTCCTGGGTAGAATGCCATGGCATCACAGCTCACAGCAATCTACAACTCCTGGGTTCAAGCGAGTCTCCTGCCTCAGCCTCCCAAGCAGCTGGGACCATAGGCACCCACCACAACACCTGGCTATTTTTTGGTTGCAGCCGTCATTGTTGTTTGGCGGGCCCAGGCTGGATTCAAACCTGCCACCTTAGGTGTATGTGGCTGGCGCCTTAGGCACTTGAGCCACAGGCACCAAGCCAAGGGTAAAAATTTTAAGGAATTCTAATGAGTTTTTAAAAATTCAAAAATTCATGGCTCAGCGCCCATAGCACAGTGGTTACGGCACCAGCCACATATGCTGAGGGTGGCGGGTTCAAACCTGGCCCTGGGCCAGCTAAACAACCTCAACAACACCAAAATAGCCAGGCGTTGTGGTAGGTGCCTGCGGTCCCAGCTGCTTGAGAGGCTTAGACAAGAGACTCACTTAAGCCCAAGAGTTTGAGGTTACTGTGAGCTCTGATGGCACAGTACTCTACCAAGGGCAACATAGTAAGACTCTGTCTCAAAAAAAAAAATTTTTTTTTTCAAAGCCAGGCTCAGTGGCTCATGCCTGTTATCCCAGCACCCTGGGAGGCCAAGGCAAGAGGATTACTTGAGCTTAGGAGCTTGAGGTTATAGTGAACTGTGATTGCACCACTGATCTCCAGCCACAACAGAGCGAGAGCCTGTCTGTCTTTATAAATAAATCAGAACATTAAATAAAAAGAAAACTGCAATGGCCAGGTGTGGTGGCTCATGCCTGTAATCCTAGCATGTTGGTAATCCTAGCCCTTTGGGAGACCAAGGTGGGAGCATTGCTTTAGGCCAGGAATTTGAGAATAGCCTGAGCAAGAGCAAGGCTCTGTCTCTCAAAGAAATAGAAAAATTAGCTGGGCAAGGAGGTGGGCTATAGTCCCAGCTACTAGGGAGACAGTGGTGGGAGGACCACTTGAGCCTAGGAGTTTGAGGTTGCAGTAAGTGATAACACCACTGCACTCTACCCAGGGCGACAGAGCAAGACTGCTCTTGTCTCCAAAAAAAAAAAAAATGTTTTAGTGGCCACTTCCTGTGGGTTGGACTCTGAGTCTTGATTCTTCCTCCAGGGTTTGCACCTACCTGTCAGTGCCCCCTACCTGTGCTCTGTCACACAGGCTGCATGTGGATCCTAAGGCGAGCCAGGTCTTGCACTGGCTGCTCTGCTCTAATTTGTTCTCCTGCCTGAAGGATCCATCCTGCAAGTCTGAATGTGCAGCCCTCCTCCCTGGAGACTGGGCCTCGTACTGCCCTACCCCCTGCTCTTCCCATACTCCCAAGAGGTACCAGTCTGTACTTGGGTTGTTTGAAGGCCGTCTCCCCCAGTTGAAGGGGGAGCTCTGCAGGGCAAGAACACAATGAGTATTTTTTGAATTAGAGTTTTGGAATTAAAGTGGATTCCTGCCTCACTAGGAGCACTATCAGCTCCATCCAGCAGGTCTTATTCGCCTCAGGCTAGAGATAGCAGTGATACTGTGCAAAGACACAGGCAAACCAGACAGTCTTCTTAGGGCACAAAAATAAGTCCATTTGGCAGTTCTGTTTATCTCAGTAACCTTAAAGTGTCCATTTTCCTGGAAATTTTCTCCTAGAACATAACTGGGAGAGTGTTCAAAGCCTGATGTAGTGAGTGATGGTGCCCATTGCCACACCGTCTCAGGATACAAGCCAGCAGTGGGAGCTTGGTTAGAGTTGTAGCTGCAGGTGGTGGTCCTTGCTGCTGTTGACAGTGATGTGTCAGGCCTCTGTGCTGCAGCAGTGTTGACAAGAGCTGGTTACCAAGCAGCATATGTAGTGTAGGCCAAGTTTTGTTAAACAGGTATCTTTAGCTAGTTATGAGTAATTTTAATTTTCTTCATAATTTTCAGTACATATATGTCTGTGTATTTTTTTTCAAAAATGAATACATACTTTTGTAATCAGAAATCTTTAGGTGAGGTGGACCCTGTCTACAATCGAGGTGTCACAGCTAGCCACCTGAGGTAGAAAGTCACTGCATGTTCTGTGTTCAGGGAGGGTGCCCTCTCCTACCTGGGGCCTCAGTGCCAGACTAACCTTTCTCTGATGATTCCATTCTTTCCACCATTGCCGAGGAGCTTGAGGCCTTTTCCCTTTCAGTCTGAGACTGTCCTACTGATACTCATCTGGCATGGGACCCCTGCACCATACTGTATCCTCTTTGGATGCTGGTGTGACTGTGGCTGGCTCTGTTTTCCCTCTTCCCTGTGGAAGCTTTGACTGTGGCCTTATCCCCACCTGATGGCTCAGTCCATGGTGGTTTCTACTTTTGAGTTTATGGAACCCTCACTGGTGCATCCTGACATGAACTGAACAGATTAACTGTATTTGCTATTTTTACATTTATTTTTTATTTTTTTTTTTTGCCTTGCCAACAGTATTAGAAATTCCTTGCATGTAGAAGCTGGTTGTATAGCTCTGTGTCTCTTATGGCTCCGTCTTGGCTCAGATGAGATGCATAATAATCACATGTAGGGGTGTGGGAAGCAACTCCAGGCAGGGTTTGGCCCTCTGTGCTTCTTAAACCCTGAACTCCTTCTCATTTTGAGCTTTTTGGGGGGTACATTTATTTAAAAACAAAGTCCCCTTTGTCTTTAGGGGACAGGCTAGAGAGCCTTTAAGGGCATGCAGCAGAAGCCGATGTATAATAACCTCTAAATCCTCACCTCGTAAGGGAGATGCTCACCTCAACTGAAATAATGAATCTCTTTCTAACCTAAGTGTAGTACTGTTAATAAAGGCCCCATGACTGAGGAGCCGAGCGTTTTCAGGTAGAACAGCTGTTTCTTAGGGCATTGAGTCCTTGGAGAAGGTACTTAATCTTCTCTCCAAGCCCCCAGTCTCCTTCTTTTGAGCTTTTTATTTTGAGACTGTTTCACATATACAGAGAATTGCAAAGACAGTGAAAGCCCTCAGGCATCTCTTGCCCTGGGACTCACCGGCTTGCTCTCACTGTGCCACTTTCCACCCATGATAGGTGGCAGCTATGCTGGCTTGTTCCTTGGGGCCCTTTTCCCTTTTAGCCTTTGGCCCATAGGCTTCTTTGAGCTCTCTGCCTGGGAATCTGGCAGGGTGGGGGTGAAGATAGTGGCCTTTGAGCTGAGTAACTTGTTTCCTGTCAGGGAGAGAGCCAGTAAAGGGGATGAGGGAGTCTGGACCAAGGACGGGGGCTCCTGTTCTCCCCAGCCAAAGTACCCTGTGTTCCTTCCTGTGTCAGGGGTAGGGGAGGCAGTGCTTGTTATTTAAGAACTGGCTCATTCCATGGCCCAACTGCCAGTCTACTGCCCCTTTTACTCTTCCCTCTTTCCAGCCTCCTTTCAGTCCTCAGCAGATGTGACTTTTGAGAAAGTAATCTGGTTGCTGTGTGTTAGGTGGAGCCCATGTTATGAAGTAGAAGGAACTCAGGCTCTGCCCTCAGAAGCCCTTATGGATTACCACTGGCCCTTCAGATTCTGTCAGTCATCTGCTTTGATTCATGCAGGAGAGAATATCCTGCCAAGGCTATGTAGTGGGGATTCAGGCAACCAAAGGATGGGGCAAGGGCCTGGCCCCAGGGCTCAGAGGTCTTATTTATTTCATGTGTATTAATATTGAGGTATGGGTGGTGCCTGTGGCTCAAAGAATTAGGGCACTGGCCCTATATACTGGAGGTTGCAGGTTCAAACCTGGCCTTTGGCCAAAAATTGCAAAAAAAAAAAAAAAAGGCAGCATAATATTGAGGTATAACATCCTTACCACAGTGAATGACACAATGCTGCCAGTGTTCATTCTGCTGCCAGATGACCTGCACATCGAGCAGGCCACACACCCAGCAGGCTCCTTCCTATGCTTCAGTCAGGGCAAACCTTGCTCTACTCTTCTGATTTCCATGCCCAAGGAGAAATTTGACCTACTCTTGAAATTCCTGTCACCAGATTCACGCTCTTGGTGATCCTGTGCATCACCTTTACAGGCAGCAGCTCCTGTGCATGGCGTCATTACTCCAGGCATAACTCTGCCCCAGGTTACTTTTCTGTTCTACACTTATTGGACTTCAGAGTGGGTTCCAGTTGTTCTCTGTATGAAGGCTGCACCAAGGATGGTTTTGGTCACATCTTCTGGTGGTTATTAACTCTCTGGGCTGCGCACCTAGAAAGGGAGTGGAGGGCTGGGTCAGGAGATGCCTTTAGCATGCTCTGCTGAACACTTTTCCCAAGTGGCACCAGTTTAATCCCACCAACAATGTGGGAACATTCCAACACCTGGTATTGTAAAGGAGCTGCTTTTATAACAAGCACCCATAGTGATTTTAAATACATACCCAAATCTGAGATCCACTGGGGACAATAGGAATGGAAAGGATGATTTAGAAGGGGGAGAGTCTAGAAGCAGGAGATTTGGTGATTCCACTTGCGAATGTGTGCATGCATGCCAAGCTTGCAGAAGGAGAGGAGGGGGGAGACACAGGTAAGCACCCCCGCAGGAGCGGAGCCCTGGCTTACTGATTGTGATTGGGTGTATGTGCAAGGTGATGTGAATGGAAGATGAAAGAGGCAAACCTGGGAAGAGCTGTCCACTGCAGAACCTAGGTGTGGGCCATCTTGGAGGCGGGGTGAGGCCAGTCTGCCCAGGTAGAGCCCTAGAGGAGGGCTGTGGCAGGCAGAGCAGTTGTGGAGAGAGGATCTGGTGCAGTGAAGCCAGACCATCAGCTACCAGAAGTTGCTCACTGGTCCCTGCAGCCTGAGCCCTGTCTCTCCCTCGTGTTTGATTAATGCCATCAGGATTTATGGGTTAGTGCTTCACTCTTTTCCATATAACATTATAGAGGTTTGCAAAACAGGAAGGAGTTTTCCATAATCCCCCTCAAGCTGGTTGTCACTAACATATTGATATGTTTCCACCAGTCCTATGTGTGCTTGTAATACGTATATATATATTTTTTTAGAGACAGAGTTTCACTTTGTCACCCTCAGTAGAGTGCTGTGGTGTCACAGCTCACAGCAACCTCCAACTCCTGGGCTTAGGCAATTCTCTTGCCTCTGGGACTATAGGTACCTGCCACAATGCCCAGCTACTTTTTTGTTGTTGTTGCAGTTTGGCCAGGGCCAGGTTCTCACCCACCACCCTTAGTATATGGGGCAGGAGCCCTACCCACTGAGCCATAGGCACCGCCCCAGTATGTATACATACTGGGTATACCAGTATATATTTTAAATATGTAAATATGTACACACATGTGTTTTTAAAGTGAAACTAGGCTATATCTGTAAGTTCAGTTTTGAGTTGTAAGCGTCATGGCTGAGGTTGTGTTCTTTCCAAAGTAGATGCTGGCTGGGACCTGCCCTCCCATAACCCAGGTTCACACAAGGAGTGGACCATGGAGCCATCCCATGGGCTTGAAATAAACATTGGACTTTTGTTCTTTTAAGTTCCATTATGGACTTTTTCAAGCACTCTCAGAAATAGAGATAATAAAAAATGGACTCCCCAGTACTTTGAGAGTTAGCAACATATGGCCAGCATTGCTTTACCCACCCCTCCCCACTCACTCCTATACTATTTTAAATCACATCCCAGACACCAGATGATTTCAACTCTGAGTACCCAAGTGCAGATCTCTAAAAGATAGGTCTCCCCCACACTCACACCAGATACCACAGAGCCATGTGAGAGAAGCATTTTCATAATTTCCTGGGTTGACAGATTGGGTCCTTGCCATGTGCTTGCCTGGCAATGAGTGGGACACTGGGCCTGGAGCTGGGGGATCTCTAGGCCAGCGTTGAGAGAAGGATTGTGAGACCTTTTTAGCCTTCCCAGTTCTTTTGAGGTCCAATCAATAGATTGGAGTAAAGGAAGGAGGCTTGTGTGGTCTTCTGAACTAGTTCAGATAATAGCACACCATTTGAAGGGCAGCAGGCTTTTCTTCACATTTGTTCTTTCATTGATCCTGTTCCCTGGGAATTAAGAGTTTTTTTGTTTTGATTTTTTTGTTGTTGCAATTTGGCCGTGGCCAGGTTCGAACCTGTCACCCTCAGTATATGGAGCCAGCGCCCTATTCACTGAGCCACAGGCGCTGCCCAAATTGGGAGATCTTAAGAGTGGAAGTGGAGAGCTTCACCAAGCAGCCAATAAAAGGTGTAGAGAAAGGGTTTCAAGTCTCTTGTATTGATAGGATTAGCAAATTTCTTTCTGCAAAACGAAAGTACCCATTCCTACGTGTAGGTGGATAGTTAAATTTCTGAAATACATATTTCTATCCTCTTAAAAAACTTTGTTTTTTTAAAACGTCAGAGAACCAGAATGCAGAAGTTTCCAAGAAAGGAAAAAAATTGCAGTCTGTTTGGGATATAGTTTGGCAAACTATAGTGCTTCCAACTACGTGGGGTCCAGAGGCCAGGTGTTTGCTTTCGTTACTGCTGGTGACTAAACAACCTGGTTCTTCGTTTCCTGGCTCAGAGTTTGAAACCACCTGGGCACTGGGGCAGTGAACTGGCTGCAGCATGAAGAGGAGAGAGACCCAAGGGCACACACAGCAGGGTGGGGCTCTGTGGCTGTCTGGTGACCAGGATGCTTAGAACTGGATGAGAACCATTCCTGTGCTGATGGAGGGCAGGGAAGGGGCCCGTCTAGCTGGGGGGTGTGGTGGGGCAGTTGAGCTACAGCCAGAAGGTACCTCAGGTGGGCAGGGTTGAGGCTTCACTGACCTTGAGCTCCCTACCACCTCTATATTATGTGACTCTGGAGTCACTGGCTGAAGAAATGTGTGGTAGACTTTTCAGGACACTCCTGGGCATCAAAATTGTAGATGCATTAGAAACTTCCTGTCCCAATGTCAGCAGAGACAGGAAAGTTTAGAAAGTCTAATAAGACCTTTCTTAATAGTAACTATTGTTCACTATTTCTCTGTAACACACTCTTTTTATCATTTAATTTTTAATAACTTTACATTTTATCTACATAAATGGTGAAAAAACTTAGGAGAAGCTACAGTGGTTCCCTTTGCCACTCCAGTGGTAGCTCCTGGCTTTGACTCTTCGCTTTTCTTCTGGCTTATGTCCCTGATTCTGAGTAATATGCACATGCTGCTCTCCTGACTTTTGTGAGTTTTATGAATTATTTGTTGACTTGCTCTGTGGCTTCCTTCTGCTTCCATCCTCTCTGCTCTTCCCTCATTATCCCAGGATTTTACTTTCTGGGTCAGTCACTTAAGAATGCTTACATTTTCTGTCTACATAAATGATCTTTACAGAATTTTTTTCCTACAAAAAACTTGCCTTTTGAAAACTGCACCCAGGTTTTTTTTGTTGTCATTATTGTTGGGGTTTTTTTTTTTTTTGCTTGTTTGTTTTTTTTTTGAGACGGAGCCTCAAGCTATCCCCCTGGGTAGAGAGTGCCGTGGCATCGCGCTCATAGCAACCTCCAACTCCAGGGCTCAAGCGAGTCTCCTGCCTCAGCCTCCCAAGTAGCTGGGACTAGAGGCACCCGACACAATGCCTGGCCATTTTTTGGTTGCAGCCATCATTGTTGTTTGGCGGGCCCGGGCTGGGCCACCTTAGGTATATGTGGCTGGCGCCTTGGCCGCTTGAGCCACAGGCACCGAGCCATTATTGTTGTTTTTGAGACAGAGTCTCACTTTGTTGCCCTCAGTAGAGTGCTATGGCATCATAGTTCACAGCAACCTCCACCTCCTGGCCTTATGCAATTCTCTTACCTCAGCCCCCTGAGTAGCTTGGACTACAGGCACCCGCCACAATGCCCAGCTATTTTTTTGTTGCTGTTTGGCTGGGGCTGGGTTCAAACTTGCCACCCTCGGTATATGGGGCTGGCGCCCTACCCACTGAGCCACAGGGGCTGCCCTGCACCCAAGTTTTTGTGTACCTGTTAATTCTTCTCATGTCTTCCTGTGGCCTTTAAGTAGTTAGTCATCCCAGGCTTCCTGCCATTGGCCTGTGTGTCAGTTCTAGTTCATTCCCTGGACCTCCCTTTTGTAGCTCTTTGGGCAGTGTCTGCAGGCATGATGCTTGCCTTTTGTTTGTTGAGTTGGACTGTTGTCCTCCTGAGTCCAGTCCTTTCTTTCCCATGGCCTGTGTCTCTTTCTCTGCAATTCACTCCTTCATTCTGCCAGCTTCCTGAGAAGGGATCATGGGCATTAGCTTTCTGGAGACCATCCCAGTTTGGGTGCATCTAGACTTCTTGGTGGGCCATGCTTCTTGGAGGATTGGAAGCATGTTCCACTGCACTGCCTTTTTGCTGATTTCTCTCCTCTGGCCATGGCTCTCAGCCTCTGTGGCGTGCCCCTCCCCTAACTGAAAACCTGCCCTTCAGGGTTGGTTCCTTTGAGTCACTTCAGGAGAGTCTCATTTCCCAGGCTCAGTGTAGGAGTGTTGGCCCTTTGGGCTCTCTACAATTATTTTCGTTATCTCTGATCTCCTGTTGTCTTAGCTCTCCTCTCTGGGGGATTTCCTCAAGTTATCTCTGACCTTTCACTGCTAATGCACTTTAATTTCTAAGAACTCTTTTTTTCCCTTTTTTTGTAATCTGACTTTCCCTTTTTATAGTGTCCGTTCCTGTAAAATGGATGCAGTGTAATGTTCTATCTTGATGGAAAAAATAGAACGTACATTTCCTTCCTGATAAGTTTCTGTTACTTACAAGTTATTCTTTTCTTGGGGGGTAACGAGAAAAGATTATCTGCCGTGCTAGGATGTCTGGGAGCCTTTAGCTGGCTGCTCACTCTAAGGGGGGCCCTGTGAAGCATAGGGGTCTCCCTGAGCAGGTGGGGCTTGTGAGCAGGAGCTGTGCTGGAGGCTCATCTGGCTGCAGGCTCTCTTGAGTCCTTGCTCTCAGAGCATGGTTTCCTGACACTAAACTGCAAGGTGAGGGCCTGGCTGCCAGCCTCTGGCTTGCCAGGGCAGGCAAAGGCTGAGGGTTGACCGGCTAGCGGTGGGTCTCAGTGGTGAGTATGGGTTTAGTTACTTAGACCAGAGCACAGATGGCCACTCCCTTCACCACTCTCAGTGTCCTGCCTGTGCCTTTTCAACTGTATGGGTTGACCCCCCAGTCCAGTGACTCTCCATTTTCAGAAAGGAAGCCTCCAGTAGTGTCCTGGTAAGGGGGTATTTACCCATAGTGTGAAGTTGGTGCCAATGCAGGGGCAAGTTTTGACCTCCATCACAGAGCACCTGGTGCAGCGCAGCCTCAGCCTTGTGAGGATCACTGGGTGGGGCTCTCCTCACTGTTACCAACTTAGGGCACTGCTTTCTTGGTCCTCGTGCTGTGTCTTTTCCATGGGATGGTGAGCTCTTCAGCTTAGAAAATGCTATGCTGTAGCTACCATTTCCATTTTTCCTGTCTATTCTGTGGCATCAATTGAGTTTTAGGATGGAGCAAAATAAGGTGTACAAGGTTAGTCCCTCATTCCAACCTGGAGGTTCATATCTCAGTTTTATTTTTAAAATGGAGTTATTAGAAGGGCTGTTTTATTTGGAGTGTAACAGCTTTACGTACATGTGGCTTTGTTCTTCTGCAGACGGGGTTTCTTTTTTTCACAGGGCCAGAACATGACACATGGAGCCTGTATCACTTTCATTCTGACTGATCGCTTAGTCAGCCTTCTCTCCAAATAAATTTCGAGTTTTTAAAATAATCTGGCTCTGGCGGCACCCAGAGCTTAATAGATAGGGCACCGGCCACATACACCCAGACTGGTAGTTTGGAACCCAGCCGGGGCCAGCTAAACAACAATCAAAAAATAGCCGGGTATTGTGGTAGGCACCTGTAGTCCCAGCTGTTTGGGAGGCTGAGGCAAGAAAATTGCTTAAGCTCAAGAGTTAAGGTTGCTGTGAGCTGTGACACCACGGCACTCAACCCAGGGCACAGCTGGAGACTCTGTCTCAAAAATAATAATAACAACAATCTGGCTCTTAGTATAATGTTTTTAAGGCAACAAACCATATCAAAAATTTGGGGGTGGAAAAACCAAATGCATTAGTCAAAGTGATGCTCCCCTGTCAGGGCCAGGGGTGTGTTTGCCTCCTTTCTTTTCTGTCTTCAGTTTCTGGCTCTGCTCCTGGAGGCAGGCCCATGGCATACCTTGGTGCTGAAACAGGGCAGATGACTATTGCCCATAGGCATGAATACTGCCTCTAGGTTGGGGTTCTGGCATCTCTGCAGGAGTGTGGCTGTCATTTAGGAAGGATGGAACAGTTCTCTGTCATCTTGCACTGAACTCTGTTTTTCTACCACATAGAACCACAAAGGCCAGCAACACTACCCAGAATATCCAGGGCCATTGCACAGGCCTGCGAGGGTGGTGGGGGACACTGTTCTGAGCACCTAGATAAGGAAGCTGGGCTGCCAAAGTCTTGCCCTCAAATGCCAGGGCCTGGCTTAAGCTGCCAATAGAAGGGACAGCATAGGCTCGGCGCCTATAGCTCAACTGGCTAAGGCGCCAGCCACGTACACCTAAGGTGGCGGGTTCGAATCCCCAGCCCGGACCCACCAAACAACAATGACGGCTGCAACCAAAAAATAGCCGGGCATTGTGGTGGGCGCCTGTGGTCCTAGCTACTTGGGAGGCGGAGGCAAGAGACTCGCTTGAGCCCAGGAGTTGGAGGTTGCTGTGAGCTGTAATGCCACGGCACTCTACCCAGAGGGACAGCTTGAGGCTCTGTCTCAAAAAAAAAAAAAAA
>CAUYTI010137789.1:0-29239 GCA_963575145.1 Galago senegalensis | reverse complement strand
CAGCAACCTCCAACTTCCTAGGCTCAAGCGAGTCTCTTGCCTCTGCCTCCCAAGTAGCTGGGACCACAGGCGCCCGCCACAACGCCCGGCCATTTTTTGGTTGCAGCCATCATTGTTGTTTGGCGGGTCCGGGCTGGGGATTTGAACCCGCCACCTTAGGTGTACGTGGCTGGCGCCTTAGCCGGTTGAGCTATAGGCGCCGAGCCACAGTCCAACAATTCTTTAGCATTTTCCAATCAATAGTTTATCATCTTTATTTTGGACTTACTTAGAATTCTTTTCTTTCTTTCTTTTTTTTTTTTTTTTACTTAGAATTCTTGGTCTTTGATGTAATTTTGAGCTTTGTGCTGTCCTTATTTAATACATAGGAAATATTTTTGGAATTTGAAAGATCTACAAAGTGTCAGACCTACAGATTAGTTTTTGTTTTTGTTTTCCTTTCTAAGAGTGGAAAGATCGTGCATCTTCTTTAGCATTTATTGTGTTCCCAGCAGGTTTTTCTTTGCTCACATCTCACACAGAGCATACTTAATTTAGTGAATTGATTTGGTTGTATGTTAAACACTGCAAAGAAACTAAGAAAGAAAGTCGTAGTCAACGAGGGCAGAAAAATTCTTCAAAGGATGTATACTTCAAATACCATGGGTCCCTGAGTTTCAGGGTGGAAGGAAGCAGGGGTCAGGAAACCAGCTTAGTACATAGCTATAAAGAATGGATGGAATGGTTTCTTTTGACCATTTTAAGAGGAAGCCAAAAAACATAAGTTCTTAAATCATGCCAGCAAAAAGTGTACACCTTTTATTTGTTAGGAACATTTATTAGAACTGGGCACTTGGGAGCCTACCCCAGACTGTGGTCACTTGGTTCAGGCAGCTGGTGACTCCTCTGAGAGCATATGTCCTTTTTTAGCAGGAATAAGGACTAAGGAGCATCCCTGGGGCAGTGGGCTGTCCCACAGGAACCAACCCATGAAAACCCTGTAAAGAATGAGCTCTGTTGTCTTCCATGCAAGTGAGGAGGCAACAAGGATCCACAAACACCTGGTTTATTTATGCTGGCCATGATGGAGCCAGTGGAAGAAACCACAGGCAGAGATCCACCCAAGGAATTCCTGAGCTCACAAGCTCACTGCATCCTCCTTGAGCCCCCCCCCCCACACACACACCGTTTCAGTATTACAGGAATGTTTTTGCCTCACTGAACCCCATCTCTTCCCCTATTCTTGCTGTTAAAAGAATGAAAAACTTTTTTTTTTTGGAGACAGAGTCTCACTCTATTGCCCAGTCTAGAGTGTTGTGATATCATAGCTTATAGCAACCTCAAACTCCTGGCCTCAAGTGATCCTCTTACCTCAGCCCCCTGAGTAACAGGGACTACAAGTGCCATAGTTTTTCTTTTTTTAGTAGAGACAGGGTCTCACTCTTGCTTGGGCTGGTCTTGAACTCCTGAGCTCAAGCAATCCACTTGCCTTGGCCTCCCAGATTGCTAGGATTACAGGTGTGAGCCACCATGCTTGGCCAAGAATGAAAAACTTGATGATCTCATTCTCTTCATCATGACTCAAAGTGTCTTGCTGACCATGGCATAGTTGCCTGATTCTACTGCTTTAATTAAGTTTATTTCTACTGACAAAATATTACACATGACCACATATTTATACATTTTCACATATGGAACGTCTTAAAAATACATTTTCTATTGATATTAGTTTGTTGAGTTAAATTTCTCTATATTTTAATAAAATACATTTTCTTTCCCAATTTCAAATGCAATCCAACAGATGTTAGTCATAAAAACATACATCATAGTTTTAATATATATAGGAAAGTAATAAAGCCCATTAATGCTGCTTATTTGCCTTTTGAATGCTGTCAAACTTCTATACAAATTTTTCTATAAGTTTATTAATTAATACATGACTAATATATTAATATCATTATTTAAGAAATAAATATATGATTGGATTTCCCAAATATGTTTGAATTTCATAGTTCAGCATTTAATACCAGAGAAATAATCAGCTAATGTTTTTGTCTACTGCTTCCATGAAGATTTCATTTATCTTAGAAACGATTAATATACAGTGACTATAAATAGTTTAAATAGAATAGTTTATGTATTTTCTGTTTGGTTTTTTCGCTGTGGGGTTTATTAGACTTTACAATGTTGTATAAAACAGAAATAACAGTACTCTGAGGCTGGAATTTTTTAAAACAAAACTTTCTTCCATTTTCAGGAAGAAACAATTGTTCAGAAGCCTTGTACATTAGTCATTTCTTAAGAAGTTAGATCATTCAGGATTGTATCTTAGCCAACTGTCCAAGGTCAGCAAAATGCTATGGCATGTTCTGTTTGATGGCCCCAGGCAGAAAGCCACAACATTCTCACTATTAATATCTTCTGACCTTTCGACTTACAAATAGACGCATCCTATGGACATTTTTTTTTTCCGTATATTCCTGAAAACTAAGGATCTAGGGCTTAACATAAGAAATATTTAATTTAATTAGTTTTTAGCCATAATCCTGGGCTTTTATATAATAAATGGGCTGTGTATTCATTTCACAAAATTTTCTTAAACACCAGTTATGTTATCATGCCAGGCCCCAAGGGAACAGAGGTAAATCAGTCAGATGTGCTTATGATCCAGCTGTGAGGAAGAAATAGAACAATATACTACACAGTGTGGTAAAATGCAAGAAATACCACAACAGAAGTAGAGACAAGATGATTTGGGGGTTCAGAAAAAAGAGATTATTAAGTTTTGTGGGCTGGTAGCAGAGGGGAGGGAATTGGTGATTAGTCTGAGAAGGAGATGACATTGGAATTTGCCCTTGATGGATAGAACTTAAACATGAGGAGAGGAAATGTTAGTGTTCACATTGAAGGAACAGATGATTAAGGCATGGAGGTCAGCAAATATGAGGCAGTAAAAAAGGCTCACGTTTGGCCAGAGAACAGGGTGTATGGATGAAAAATCATGGAAAATAAAATTGGAAAACTAGTCTGAGACCCGATCTATGGGGCTATTAACACTAGATGACAGATGTAGGTTCTATTTTACAGACAATGGGGCCGCTGAAGGGGTGCTACATTGGGCGTGTGCTTCTGGGTTCTGTGGGACTGAATCAGAAAAGGTGGTGGGGCCAGAAGTGAGAACAGCAACCCACTGGGCATGCTCTACCACAGTCCAGTGAGATACAGCTCAAGTTTTCTCAGAAACAAACCAGAAGCAAGGATTAAAGTGCTGATGTTTTGTTTAGGAAGTACAAACCCAGGCCAGTGAGGCAGAGGAAAGAAGGGAAGGGAAGGGAAGAGAAAGAAAAGGAAGGGAAGGGAAGGGAAGAGAAGGGAAGGGAAGGGAAGGATTTGCACCAGTGCATAGTGATGCCTACAAGAGTTGGCCTCTGTGTTGTGACGTCCGCACCAGCAGGCCAGGGAGTTGCTCCACTGCTCTATCCCTTGGCATGTGAGACATCTTGCAATGGGGCACAAGGAAAAAACCTGCCTCTAATACTCTCTGAGAAGAATGAAGGAGGAGTTTATCTTCCCACCTACCTTCCACTGCCCGTTTTTCGCTAGTCAAAACTTCCCCCATTAGGTATTAACTCCCTCACATTCCCAAGTTCTATCATGTGAATGTAACATTACACGTAACTTACTAGGGATGCCAGACCCTAACCCAAGGTGTGGTGTTGGTGTTTCATCCAAGTCTGGAAGTGACAGGAAGAGCCAAAAACTCTAGGTGAGTGCCAGCGGGCCTGGCATCCTGTGTGAGAGAGTTTGTGTGCACAGTTGAGGGCGAAGAGCTAAGGGAACTTCCAAGACCAGTTACCAGTCAGATCCAGCCAGTTGAACTGTGGTGGGCAGGTATGGTAGCTACGTAGTTGAAGGTCCTACAAGTGAGCAGTGACGTGGTGCCTAAGGAGGCACATAAGTTTTGTGTTGAGATAGTTGTTCAAGAGAAAAGGAGGACCCTTCCTACCACAGTTAGGGAATCATTCTTTTGGTTGGCAATTGCACACTGGGATTAAATTTTTCTCTCTGCAACATTACTCAGAAAAATCATCTCCCTCCCAAGTATGAAGACTGAGAACCACTGGCTTAAAAATATTTCTGTACATTATCTGAGTTAGTAGGTTTGAGTATCACATTTCTTTCATTCCAATTCTATGACTTGTCCTCATAAAGTTTTGGCATCTGTAGCTCAGTCTTTGGAAGAGTAATATCAGGTTCTACATCATTAAGTAACATTTATCATCTGAGGATGGCACTATAAACACCAGTCTGGACATAATAGAGTACACCAAGCCCACTTATTTGGAACCACATGGAAAATAAGGTCACACCAAAAAGCCCTCTGCCCTTAAGAAAGAATTCTCAATTGCAAATTACTTTTGAGTACCAGTGCTGAAATGCAATGATTTAGTCTGAAGACTGAAAAAGGAAAGGAGATCTTTTTCCCACTTTATATGTGTGTGTGAGTGTGTGTGTGTTTTACTACTCAAAGATAATGCTAGCCAAATTTATCCCTTATTTTTTCTTGGATTTTTTTTTTCTTAATCTAAAACAGGCTTAGTGCTCTGAAAAAAGAATTAGAATTGCGTTCAAATAGTCAGACTTCAAGTTGCTTTTTCCCCCGTACGTAGCAAATAGTAACAACTCACTTTGAAACTCACTCTCCTCCACTGTAAAATGAGTATAATGATATGCACCCCACCAACCTCCGGGACTTTCCTAAGAATAAAATGAGATAGAGCTCTGAAAATGCTAAAGTGGTTTTTAAAGAAGAGTTATTGTGCTTTCTATAACTGAGCTAAGTCAAGGCAGGGACTGGACCTGACAGCAAGGACCAGCTTGAGGGCTGGAAAAAAGAAGAAAATGCCTGCTTCACTTACAGTAAGGAAAATGCCCACATCACCATGCACCACATAGGGTTAAATTGAACCCAAATATTTCAGGAATTTTTAATGCCTTTCTAAGAGACATAGCCAATTCTTCATTTACTAAAAGCAATGCTGCTAACTGACTATCTGTAGGCTCCGTCAGTGCTTTGAAGATTTCTCCAGCACCACTGGACTTGATTTGCCTTTGATTTCAAAGTCCTCCTTGATCACTTATAGTATGCATGAGTTTCAGCTGTTTTAACTTATCTGAACCTTAGTTTCCTCATCTGTAAATTGTGAATAAGAAGCCCTTATTGTAAGATTGCTTAAAAATATTAGAAGTAATATTTCTAATATTAGCATAGTGTCTGATATATAGTAGTCATTCAATAAATGTCAGCTAAGATTATTTATCCTTACTGTTTTTTAGCATGATATAGTAGAAAGAAACTAGAAAATTTTGTATATAAATCAGCTTTGAATTTTACAACAAGTATAACCCTGAGCAACTTAAGAAAACTTTTTGAAGTTGAATTTTGAAATAATGACAGATGACTTCAGAATGTAATTGTGAAAATTTCAGAGATATCTGCAGTGGGTTGAACAAGGACCTCCTAAAATAGATATACATATCCACGTCCTAAGCCTGGAACCTGTGAATGTGACCATTATATGGGAAAAGGGTCTTTGTAGATGTACTTACATTAAGGGTCCTGAGATGAGATCATCCTGGATTATCTGGGTGGGCCCCAAATCCAATAATAACTGTCTGAGAGACAGAAGAGGAGACACAATGAAGTGGAGAAGGCAATGTGAGCACAGGAGACAGAGACTGGAGTAATGTAAAAGGCAAGGAAGGATTTTCCCCAGAGCCTTTGAAAGGAGCCTGGCTTAGGCGACACCTGTGGCTCAGTAGGTAGGGCACTGGCCCCATATACCAAGGGTGGTGGGTTCAAACCCAGCCTCGGCCAAACTGCAACAAAAAAATAGCCGGGTGTTGTGGTGGGCACCTGTAGTCCCACCTACTTGGGAGACTGAGGCAAGAGAATCACCTAAGCCCAAGAGCTGGAGATTGCTGTGAGCTGTGATGCCAAGGCACTCTACCAAGGGTAACACAGTAAGACTCTGTCTCTAAAAAAAAGAAGAGAAGAAGGGCTCTGATGACAACTTAATTTCTGACTTCTAGATTCTAGAACTGTCAGAGAATAAATTTCTATTGTTTTAAGCCACCAAGTTTGTGGTGCCCATTTGTTCTAGCAGCCCTAGGGAATTAATGTGGTATTTTAACATAGACTGCTGGGAATGATTTTGACATGTGACAAATACTCAGCAAACAGCAGGTGCATAGTGGGTTCCCCAAATGTCCCCACTAGCTCCTCAATGAGTAAATGCCTGCATAAATTCATAGGCAGCCACCTGACTACCTGGGGGTAGGGAGTATAGTTAGCTTCACCCCATGTAAGGTAGAATCCTGACCTTTAGGTAGGTTAACACCATCCACTACCATAAGGTTCTCGTGTTTCGTTGGTAGTAGCACACACCCAGTCTCATTATGCATCGAAGAGTCTGTTCTCCTAAAACTCTCACTGCCCCAACGGTTTAGAATTTTAAAATAACATCAACACATCTCTGTTCAAAGGAATGAACAATACACTTAAATGTTCTTCTTGGAACAATAGCCTTTCTCTTCCTGAAGTGCTATAAAAATTCAGGGAGAGACTTCACCGGGTTGTGGGAGATGAAAGGATAGCAACTAAAACAGGCGGTCAGACCAAGGCAGGGGAGCAGCTGGTTGTCTCTGGTTTGGAAACGACCCTGAATGCTAAAAGAAATCACTCTAAAGTGTGTGTAGGTGCCTGTTAACAGACTCCAGAAGCCTGTGTTTCTGAGCTTAGCCTCTTGAATGAAGCAGGACAGTTGACATACTGCCCCTGGGGGCTGCCAACGCAGACCTGCTGCTGTTGGAGCCAAGTATCTGTCTGTGACTGGTCCAAAATTTACACACCATGGATGAGTTGGAGCAAACATGTGTAGTGTTTTGGTTTTTTTTTTTAATTTCTATAATGGACTCCAACTTCCTTATGAATCTTCATCCTGTAGGGCAATGAGAACAGCAAACCTTTGTGTGGTGATTGCTCTGAGAGCTGGGCCCTCTACTAAGCACGTGAGTTATAGTAACTGTTTAATCCTCTTGCCCCCTAAGAGGAGTAGGAGCAGGATCCCATTTAGCAGATGAGCAACAAGTGACAGAGATCTAAGTTATTTGCTAAAGGCCACATAGATAGCAAATGAAGCCAATTCAAATGTAAGTATCTAACTCAAGACTTCATGCTCTTTGCCACTATGCTAAATTGTGAGAGATAAAATTAAACTTGCCAGTTAAAATTATCTATCCATCTCAGATTTAAACTTTCAGACAAAATCAGTTTCTTTGGGCTGATGCTCAGTCCAGTCCTTGAACTTCTGAGAGAGGGGCATCTAGTGGACATCTACCCCGGGAAGCCTGTGGTCTGCTCTCTACTGGTCTCCTTAGCTGGATAGTCTGTGGAACTGGTGGCATCTTGCAGATGGTTCCCTCATGCCATGAGACAGTGGTCACAAGTGTCCAGCAGGGCACTTCTTCTGCAGCTTGCTGGTGTTGAGGACGCTGTGGAGGTATGTCCACACCCCACCCAACCATCCACTCCTAGGCTTAAGCACTGAGTCCCCCCAACCAGCTGAGAAGTCTTTCAGTCTTCTCTGAGCACACAAGAAACCTACGAATCCTTGCAAAGCTGATCTCAGCTCCAGGAAAAGGAAAAGACCTTTGTCCTTTCCCAACTCTCATAGTCTTTCTAGACTCTGATCACACTAACAAGCCATTTCTGAACTACCACTAGACGCTGCTCCAAAAGAGCTTAGAGTGTTCACAGTCTGCACTCGGGGAGGATGAAATGTAAATGTTACAACTCAGATGTGCAAAAACAATGTACCTCTCTCTTATTTTCTATTATTTATCTCAACTTACTGTGGGGATCCATTCCCCTTCCATTAGCAGAGACAACTAAAAAAAACTTAAACCTTGTCTCTTCTGCTTTTAGAAAAACTTCTTTCAGTTTAACCTTTTTGGGATAAATATTCAGTCAATTTGAAGTTGACTCCTTATCTATGCTGATTTTTCCAAATCCCTCTAAGGGTCTCTTTTTTTCCCTCTTCCTTCCCAAGATGGCCTCTAGTGAGCCAAGGAGTGCATAAGAGGGGGCTCTGGTCTTCCAGGTAGCCAGTCTTTGTTGGTCTGGTCTCTGAGTGCCCTCTGCTGGTGTCCGCCAGGGTATGGGTAATCCTGCTTGGTCCTTAGGGGATTCTGCTGGAGCCCACTGCTGGACTCTGGGGTTCCTGCCACTTGCCTCTTAGTAGAAAACCTCCTTCTTTTGTGACCTCCTTGTCTTGCCCTAGGCTCTGCAGATTCATTGTTTTATCATAACTTCTGTGTGCCCCTTTCAGGTTCATGTGGAACTCTGGGTTCTTCTGCACACCTCAAGGAGACACTGAGGACCAGTGTTAAAGAAAAATTATTCTGACATTTGTTAAAAGGGTAAGGAAGACTGTATTGAAGTAGGGATCATGTCTATTGCAATAGGAGAAAGGATCTGGATTCAATCTGAATACAGCAAACACAGCTGGGGATTTATAGTCAATGAGCAGAGTGAAGGATGGGAAACCACCAAGAAAAGACATTTAAGGGTAGGGAGATTCTTGCTAAGCTGGCCTAATAGGGTTCTTGCTAAAGGAAGGCCAAGGACTTACAAATCAAAGATAAGGGATGAGTAACTTGATCAGATATTGAGGTAGGGGGAAGATATAGCAGGATCTTTGCTAAGACTAGGCTGGACAGCCCAGAGAGGATGCAGGCCAAGGTTAAGGCCTAATAAAAAAGATGTCTCACAAGAGACTGACCAAGCACTGTCTCAGGTCAACTATCTGGACACCACCATTAGCTAAGGCATTCGTGGACTCTGTTGGTTTCTAGATTCCTTCTGTTCTTTACTCTTTGGCTGAGGGTTGGAGGCACCTTTCTGGAGATCCAAATAGCATCCTTTTCCTGATGAATTCCTTCCAAATCTCTTTGCTTCTTCTTACAAGGAAGACTTTCTTCCTGTTTAGTAGAAACCTTTTTTTTTTTTTTAAATATTCTATCTTCCTTACTTAATCCCCTATTCTCTTCACCAATATTTATGCTTCTTTCCTTGAGATCTTTATTGTTTTTCCTTTTCTAGCCAGACTTTGTTGCATTTAATTTTTCTTTTTGCCAGTCATTTTTCTACTTCATTTGGAATTTAATGGTCAACTATAAGTGCTAATGAGAAATGAATTTGAACTAAAGAGAGTTGTAATAAAAAAAATTCTATCTTCTTTTTTTTTTTTTTAATATTCTATCTTCTTTATACTATGCTTATAGCCAAACTCTGATCCAAGTTGGCTTTTGGAATGTGAAAGAGAGGTCTTAGAATAAAAAAAGAACTCTTGTTATCTCTCACCAAAGGCTAGTACTCAATACTGTTGTCTTTCTTTGGATTTGAAATTTACTTGGGAAGTAAAAAGTAAACCTTCACACTTTCTTTTCTTTTACACTCCAACAGTCATGATCATTCCTTATATAATAGACATCTCTAACTGAATGAATAAGGTTGCCAAAAGGAAGTACAAAAGGAAAAATATGTCAATATATGTCAAAGCTACATTGTTCTATCACTGATCTATAATTTACTATATCTACACTCTGGCCCTCCCCTCCTAAATCTCCTTGCAGAGATGGGATTATGATATAGTTCAGGTAGTCTGAAAGACATTTAGAGAATTCTGGCTTTCTTTCTCCACAACACAGTGAGGAAAACACTGTACATTGGTTCACTCAACACCCATTCCAACCCTCTCCTAGTCTGCTTTCCTACACTACTTCAGGCTAGAAGACAAAAGAACAGCATTCTTATGCTCATCAATTGGAAGAACAGCATTGTTGAAATGTCTATATTGCCCAACGTGATTTACAGATGCAAGGCAATTCCCATCAAAATACCAACATCATTTTTAACAGAATTAGACAAAGCAACCCTAAATTCCATGTTGAATTAAAAAAATAAAACCAAATAGTCAAAGTAATCCTAAGCAAAAACAACAAATCTGGAGGCATCACATTATCTGACTTTAAATTATACTTATAAGGCTATCATAACCAAAACAGCATGGTACTTCTACAGAAGTACACATATAGCTCAATGGAATAAGATTTAAAAAACTAGAAATAAAACCATACACCAACTTATCTCTGACAAAGCCGACAAAAACATACATGGGCAAAGTTCCTCCTGTTCAACAAATGGTGCTGGAACAATTGGAGAGCCACATGCAGAAGAATGAAACCGGATCCCGATCTCTCACCATTCACAAAAATTAACTCAATATACATGTAAGACCTGAAAACAAAAAAATTCTAGAAGAAAATTTAGACAAAATCTTCTGGACATTGGCCTAGACAAAGAATTTTTGACTAAGGCCCCCCCAGAGCAAATACAAATAAAGAAATAAGACTTAATTAAACCAAAAAGTTTTTGCACAGCAAAAGAAATCATTGAATAAATAGACAACCTACTGAATGGGAGAAAATATTCACAATCATACATCTAAGTTCCAATATCCAGAATTGACAAGAAACTCAAATAAGCAAAAGAAAACAACTCAACTAAAAAGTGGGCCAAAGACATGAATCAAAATTTTTCAAAAGAAGATATAAAAATGGCCAATAAACATACAAAAAAAATGCTCAACATCACTAATCATCAGGAAAATGCAAATTAAAACCACAATGAGATACCACCTGACTGCTGTGAGAATGCCCATTTTTAAAAAATTAAAAAACAGCAGTTGTTGGCATGAATGTAGTGAAAAGGGGAAGCTTCCACACTATTGGAGGGAATGTAAATTAGTAAAACTTCTGTGGAAAACATTATGAAGATTTCTCAGCTTGGCGCCTGTGGCTCAAGTGGCTAAGGTCCCACCCACATACACCTAAGTTCCCAGATTTGAATCTAGCCAGGGACCACCAAACAACAATGATGGCTGCAACCAAAAAAATAGCCAGGCGTTGTGGCGGGCACCTGTGGTCCCAGCTACTTGGGAGGTGGAGGCTGGAGACTCACTGGAGCCCAAGAGTTGGAGGTTGCTGTGAGTTGTGATGCCACAGCACTCTACCCAGGGGGACAGCTTGAGGTTCTGTCTCAAAAAAAAAAAAAAGATTTCTCAGAGAAGTAAAAATAGTTCTACCATTTGATCCAGCAATCCCACTACTGGGAACTACTTAAAGGAAAACAAGTCAGGATATCACAAAGACACTTGCACTTTTATGTTTATCACAGCACAATTCGCAATTGCAAAGATATGGAACTAACCTAACTGTACAGTAACTGAAGAGTGCATAAGGAAAATATGACTGGGCTGGGCATAGTAATCCTCACTTTCTGGGAGACAGAGGCAGGTAGATTGCTTGAGCTCAGGAGTTCAAGACCAGCCTGAGCAAGAGTAAAACCCCATCTCTACTCTACTAAAATTAGAAAAACTAGCCAAGTGTAGTGGTGCACACCTTTAGTCCCAGCTACTGGGGAGGCTGAGGCAAGAGGATTTTTCAAGCCCAAGAGTTTGAGGTTGTTATGAGCTAAGACACCACAGCAGCATTCTGCCTAGGAGAAGAGAGTAAGACTCTGTCTCAAAAAAAAAAAAAATAGAAAATATGGCATATATACACTATGGGATACTATTCACCTGTTAAAAAGAATGAAATAATGTCATTTGTAGCAACATGAACAGAGTTGGAGACCATTATCCTGAAGCAACCCAGGATATGAAAACCAAATACCTCATGCTCATGCAGAGTGACTTAATGGACACTGAGGATTCAAAAGGCAGAGGTTGGGGGTGCAGGGTGAAAATTATCCATTGGACATAATGTATACTATTTGGGTGTGGGTAAACTAGAAACCAAAACATCTCAAAACAAAAACCAAAATACGAGACTACATTACCCATGTTGCATGTAGTTAGATTTCTATCACACCCCCAGCCCCACCCCAAAGCTCCCTCCTGGGAGGAAGAGTAACTTGAGACAGTGACTGAACTCTCATTGAGGTAGGATTTTCCAAGGAACACTGAGACATTCGGCTTTTCCTGGGGTAGCTGGGGAAGCATGTCTGTCATCCAGTCCCTAAAATCACAGGTGACAGTAAAAGGAATCCCATGATGTGGTTGGGGAACTTTTCATGGATTTCTTATGCTTACCCAGTCTGTTCTCAGTCATGTAAGCTTCTAAGACTTGTTCTATTCAGAGATTCTGTGATCTAAGACTCTTTAATATATCCTTTCCTGCTTAGACTGACCCAGTAGAGACTGTTGTCTGCAACTCAGAACCCTGACCAGGGCAGTAACCCTTTCTCTATTACCCCTGTTTCCACTTCTTCTCACAACATAACAATAATATGAGCAGGAAATACTACAAAACCATCCAAATACTAGCATGGGTCTCTGTCCTAGTCAAGACTAACTTTGTTTTAAATAAGAGACATCAACTTGAGCTATATTTTACCTAAAAGGAAAATGCACTAAGAATCCCTGTTCCAGGGAACTTGGGAGACAAGGAAGTATATCTCTTTTCCTCTCTTTTTCCTACTTCTCCATGCCAAATTTCTGAGTTTATATTACTTATATTTCAGTCACAAGTATATATTCTTTCTCAGTGACATTCCAAATTTTTTTTGAGACAGGGTCTCACTATGTTGCCCTTGGTAGAGTGCTGTGGCATCACAGCTCACAGCAACCTCAAACTCTTGGGCTTAAGCGATTCTCTTGCCTCAGCCTCCCAAGCAGCTAGGACTATAGGCACCTGCCACAATGCCCAGCTATTTTTTTTTTGTTGTTGTTGTGGTTGCAGTTGTCATTGTTGTTTAACAGGCCCCAGCTGGGTTTGAACCCACCAGCCTCGGTGCGTGTGGCTAGTGCAGTAATCACTATGCTATGAGTGCCGAGTGAAAATTCTTAAAAGAAAGATCAAACCTGGAAGGAGTCAGGTTGTCTACCCCAATCCAATCAGTTACGGCTGGAGGATAGAATAGCACAAAAGTACAGCTGTGGAGTGGAGGCAAGTACTCAGAAAATTAGGATAACTATTGCTCCAAACTAATACTCTTCAGGGATCTGTGCTTTTCTAACCTCTTCAGAAATGCTTGAGTAGTAGCTAGGTGTCTCCAGTACAGCTCAATGTACTTCAAAACTGCTGAATCCTCCATAAGGCTTCCATAACAGCTTTGGGAAACTTCTTGGTGGAGAATTCTGCAAAACCACTAGAGACCAGTATCTTTGCCCTTCATGGCAATGACAACCATTATTGTGCCTCCCATGAGATTTTCCCCATTCACAACACCTTCTTTAATATTATTTCTCCTAAGTCCATGTGTTGCCCAGCTTTTCTAGGAGAGAGCCCAAGCCCAAGGTCAAGGTATTATTAGATGTACTGCTCCGATTTTCCTTTTCCAGAGATTTTAATGAATTCCCAAATATGCCATGTGGCTGTATTCTAAATCCTTAGA
Organism: Galago senegalensis; assembly: GCA_963575145.1. Taxonomy (NCBI): domain Eukaryota; kingdom Metazoa; phylum Chordata; class Mammalia; order Primates; family Galagidae; genus Galago; species Galago senegalensis. The sequence goes on along the minus strand of CAUYTI010137789.1, from coordinate 15,741 downwards.
CCCTGTAAGAGTCAAATACATAACCAGTTTTACCTAAGTAAAGTTCTCACCAGAAAACTCTAACAGTGGAATTCAGATCCTCAGTAGAGCGGGATTGGCTGATTTGAGTGGGGTTTGGAGTCCTGAATTAGGCTAAGAACTAAGGTCTAAAAGCGCCAGTGATCAACCATATACAGAATAAGTCAGGATGTTTCCTATGGTCTCAGAATTTTGAATAAAGTCCCAAAGCTGGGGACATTAAATACTAAGTATTCACACAAAATCTAAAAAGACTTAATAAAACAGGCAAAGCCAGTCCAGTAATTACTACTCCATCCAGATTATATAAAACTAGATTCTTTGAAGGGGCCACGTAGGAGTAGATAGGTCTTTGACGTGGTTTCTCCAAGAGACATAGTCACAGGGACAGGCAAGTCTGCAATAAGGAGACTTACTTGGTCAACTCACCTCCGTCCGATTATCTGCAAAGCTTCCCAACTCATAGGTCTCATTTGTGCTTCCTGTATAGCAGACTTGTTACTGTGGGGGACTCCACCACTATACAAGCAACTAGATCCTGCATAAAATAAATTTTTTATTACATGGTTAGACTTAAATGAAATAAGAGAAAGCACCAAGGTGAAAAAATGAAGCCACGCTACAACATAATTCTTGATTTGAAATGCAGCAATTGGATGAGCATAAAGAAGGCTGAATGTTTCTGAAGGCAGGTGCTAACATGTCCAGGAACTGGCTCGGGGCTGAAGAGCAGGTTAGATTCCAGGATGAAGCAGGGTAGAAAGAGATTTTACCTAGCTGTGGGGATGCTGCTCAGGGTCACAGAAAATCAGCCTCAGCGGAGGGCCCTGGAAGAACCCCACAGGTATGGAGATGAACTATAACCACACTAAGACATTCCCGTCTGGTTCCTAATCTGTCCTCCCCAATTCCACATAGAGAAGGGAGAGAGACCAAGAGGCAACAAATGAGAAGCAAGGAAAAAGAGAATAAGAGAAAGAAAGAGAAGACTCTGCTTCCTGCCCCTGTGAGATTACTGAAGCAGGGAGAAGATTTAACTTGAGCAGGCTCAGTACTGCATCTAAAAGTGGCTGAAAAGCTATGAATGCAGAAGGGAGAGCCAAGAGCATGATTGCAGGCAGTGACGGGAGAACAGACTTCGTTGAGTTCTTCCCGTACAATAAACAAGTTATTCCAGACAGAGTTGTCTCACAGGATTGTGTATAAACTTTGGTGAGATTCCATGAAGATGCCCTAAAAATTAGCGTGGTACAAAGAAGTAAGGAAACCTGGCCCCCAAACAACAAATTGAAGGCAACTTTCATGGTTCATGTTTACAGATACTTGTAAATACCACAACCCAAATCATATCCAGAGGAAACATGCTTTAAAAAATGTCTGATGTAATCCAGTTAGAGCAAAAGATGCTTCCCCTGAATCTTTGTCAGAAAGATATAGGTTACTTCCATGTCTGGAGGATTTCAGACTTTATTTTTTAATTTCAGATTGATAAAGGGGTACAAATGTTTAGGTTACATTGTTTTCATTTCTAAGGTAAAGTTCAAGTTGTAGTTGAGCCCTTCCCCCAGGGGGCTGCTGCACATCCTCACATTGTGCATATTAGGTGGCTCCTGCCAATCACCCGCCCTTCCCCTCTCCCGGGAGTCCTCTCCCCTCCTCCTCACTAGACTATACTTGTGTTTTTCTTTAGTGTGGGCATGTAGTTGTTTACATATTGGTTTCATATTGGTATTGAGTAAATTTGATACATTTTTCCTATTCTTGTGATACTTTACTACGAAGAATGTGTTTCAATTCTATCCAGGTAAATACAAAAGATGTAACGTCTCCATCTTTTCTTAGGGCTGAATGGTACTCCATGTACCATAGTTTGTTAATCCATTCATGGGTTGATGGGCACCTGGGCTGCTTCCATGTCTTGGCAATTGTGAATTTATTTCTGACTTCATTGAGAAAATAATGCACATGCAGTATTGGAAGCTCCATAATTTGGATGCGCTAAGAGAGGGGGAGAGAGGTAAGGGAGGGTTTAACCAGAGTGATGAAAAGGGTGAGGGCTGTTTACAGAGTTAACAGAGTGGGTCATTTGTGTTGTTCTTCTGTGTGATCACAATATCAAACAATCCAGCCCGTATTTAGGAAGGATAACAACTAAGATTAACGTGAATGACTTAAGTGGAAACCATCACAAGTCAGTGAGCCTCAGAAGTTGCACAGTAATGTGTCATAAGCACCATGTTTTCTTCTCCTTGTCACATAAAATGCTGAACCTAGAAAATGAAGCCCTTTTAGTAAAATCCTTCATTTTCTAACCTGCTGACTTCAGACAAAATTCCTCTTACAAGTACTCAACATTTTGAAAACCAAGGCTTATTTTGACATTATTATTCTATAAGAATTATTATGTGTTCTCGTCTAAATTATCAGACTTTATGTTCTTAAGGTTTTAATAATGAGGTTCAAGGATGGCTGTATTTTCTCTGCTGTCTTAGAAGAGATGGAAGCCAGGACCAGTGGCTCACACCTGTAAACCTAGCACTCCGGGAGGCTGAGGTGGGAAGCTGCTTAAGCCCAGGAGTTTGAGAATTGCCTGGGTGACAGTGAGACCCCCAGCTCTATAAAAACTAGAAAAATTAGTCAGACATGGTAGTGTGCACCTATAGGCTGAACCACTCAGGAGGCTGAGGCAGGAGGATCACTTGAACCCAGGAGTTTGAGGTTGCAGAGAGCTATGATCATGCCACTGCATTCTAGCCAGGGTAACAGAGCTAGACCCTGTCTCAAAAAAATAAATACATATAAAAAGTAAGAGAGGAAGGCGACCAGCTCAAGCAAAGAGTTCTTCTTACCCATAAAATCTTCATTAGAAGCAAACTTGTGGCAGCTTCAGCCTTCCATGGATACCTTACATTTACATGGCACCTGGCAGTGTTCAAAGGGCTTTCCTAATGGAGCAGGACTTACAACCTTGAATCAAGTGAGGAAGTAGAATCAACCGCTCTCAGCCTATTATAGATCGGCTCGTGGCCTCCAGCTTGTGGTCTCTCTGAGCTTCAATCTCCTCATTTATAAAAGAAGGACATTACATAAACCTTCTCAATATCCCTTCCAAGCCTAGGATTCTGTGGTCTTGCCCTCCTAGCAACCGGCTGATACAATGCCGCCACTCTGGCAACAGAGCAGAGGTCGGGAAGCCTGGCAAGCAGAAGAACGTGTTTATGGGCTCGGAGCATGGTTAAAGCTGACGTGTGAGTCGTTCAGACAAAGCAAAAAGAAAGCCACTTTTCAGAATACTCTTTGTAATGTGTATGCAATTTACTTCCTAAAAAAAGACAAGAGTATTTTCACGGCTGGTGTGAGTCCAAACTTGACATAGTTGCAGGCAGTGCGTCTGGCTATTTTAAAGCGCTAAGAAGTTTAGTGACAAGTGCTCTTCCGTTTCTTCCTTTTTAGAATTATTAGACTGTGGGAGTGAGGAGAAGATGTGGGGGGACGCTTGAGTCATCCTTTCAAAGGCTTTTTCTTACTTTGGCACACAGATAGTTCTCAACAGGGAAAAAGATATTTTTTCCCCCAACTACGTAGTTTTCCAGGAACAGGAAATTCATAGCAAAACATTTCCCTCTGTTTTGAGGTAGTCACAACACCACAACACCCAAGGGCCCACAGTGAAAAAAGCCATCTATAGACCTTGTATTTTAGCCAGAACTCCCTGCCATATTGTTTATTTAAAACATACACACACATCCCCTAAATTCATATGTCTAACTTCACATGCATGGAGGAAATTTAAATGCAAATATCTCTTCATATACTTATATATACTAAAAGCAAGTTTATATAACAAGATTAGTCAAAAATATGTAGTATGAAAATTCTGATCTTGTTCAATTTATTCTAATAACATAGTTCAATGATTGGCAACCAGAAACTGTGGCACTTTGGTATGCCAGAGAGAGCTACGTAAGTGAGCTAGCAAAGTTTGAACATGGTGCAAATTATTTTTTTTTTCTTTTTTCTTTTTTTTGGTGCAAATTATTTTGATGACACCTGAGTATGAACCTGTTCTTATGACATCTATCAGATGGACCGGGAGCTTCATGGGCAGAAGGGCAGAAGCAACATGATACAGAACAGGGAGGGGCAACTAGCTGGAGTGGACATGGACATGAGGTGTTGGTGACATCAAACCAGAAGAAAAAGGCGTTTACTAGAACAAGGGAAAATTTGCCATGAGAAGCCTAAAGAGAATAAGTCAGATCAATACAGCATCCTACTCAATAGGAACAAAGTGATAAAACACAATCAGCGTTGCTTGACCAAGGAGTCTACCTGTCACCCAAATCAATCAATGGAGAACCAGAAGATAGATCAACAGTTTCACTTTTATTTACAGAAAAGCCAACAATTCTGGAGAGTAACGGGGATCTCTTTCCCAAAGAACTTCTCTGCCTCTTTTTTTTTTTTTTTTTTTTTGAGAGTCTTACTTTGTTACCCTCAGTAGAGTGCTATGGTGTGATAGCTCAAGCAACCTCAAACTCCTGGGCACAAGTGATTCTCTTGCCTCAGCCTCAGCCTCCCAAGTAGCTGGTACTACAGGCACCCACCACAATGCCTGGCTAGTTTTAGAGACAGGGTCTCATTATTGCTCAGGCTAGTCTCAAACCGGTGAGCTCAAGCAATCCACCCTCCTCGGCCTCCCAGGTTCAAGGATTACAGGCATGAGACACCACCCTGGGCCTTCCCTTTGTTACTTTGTATCTTCTCAGTAAAAGTAAATATTGGAAATTTTATTACTCATCATAGTATAGGTCAAACAGATTCCCCTACAGATTACAAAGGTACATAGTATCTTCCTATCTTAAAATGGTTATATTTTTAAAGCATTTTTATTCTAGACTAGGGTTATAGTTAGTCAATACTTCACTGGGTGCACAGACTGCCCTGGATCTTTGACGGGTACCATGGAGTTCAGTTCCCCAATTTATCTATGACAGTCGGGCTTGGAAGTGAATAAACAATCTCCAGATGTCAGCATGTAGGCTGACCTAGCCTTGTTAGGGCCTGACCAGCAGAGCCCTGCATGAAATGGGCATTCTGGTTATCGGTGGCTGGTGACACTAGTATAAGGTGTTATATATTATAGAAATGATGGTTTTATCATTGTTGCTGACTTGCTAATTTTCAATTTCATCCAGGATACTGACAAAAGTTCTAACACTTGAAAATATTCTGTAAACACTAAAGAGAGTAAGAACCATCATCAGAAGAGAGTATTTGGGGTTTAGTCCTAACTTCCCTACAGTACCCAAACATCAAGACCCTTTCTCCTTTGACATGTGTCATGGGGCTGCTGAGCCAATCCAGGTGCATTCTGATCTTGTGCGGATCATAGAACAAGGGTCTGCCAAGGAGGGTTGAACATCTGCTAAAGGCGTAGACACTGGGAACTCAGTGTCTCTCAGAGAGAGAGCAAGTGGTAGAGATTGAAGATTTTCTCCAGTGGAGGTAGAAACAGGTGAACAGCTGAATCTTGCAAACCAGATCATCCATTTTAATGTTACCTTTAGCAGATGTTTCCCTTTTGTTATCCCAAACTTTTTGAGACCTAAAAATTTTGCTTAAAGGTTCTGGTTTGGTCCCAGCCATGCTGTCCTGTTTTGGAGAACTAAGGAGACGGTTGGGTCACCTGTGAGCGTGAGCATTGTTGGAGAAGAGTGGCAACAACAGTGTAAGAAGTGGGAAATCTCACTAATTCTCACATAAATTGGATTTAATTTTGACCAAAGTACATTATTTGAACAATAATTTTTAATTCAACTTGTTAATATGTTGTTTCAGATATTGCATCCTCATTTATAAGTGAAACATGTTTGTAATTTCCCTTTATAATAACATATTTTTTCCAATTTTGATATCAGGTATATCCAGATGAAGTAGAATGATTTTGAACTATTTCTTCTTCTTCTATGGTCTATAAGATTTGGCATGATCTGTTTTTTGAAATTATCTTCTATTTTTATTTGTAAAAATAAACATTCTCTATTTTTTGAGACTTTGGGAAAAAAAAAGAAGTTAACTGGTGACTCCACACTGAACCTCAGAGTCCAAGCATTCTGACATACTTTTATCTGACAATTTGAATGTTACTTTTTTTGCATTATTATTATTATTGCTCAGTATTTCATTGTAGCAATCATCTAATTTCTTTTCTGAATATATTTATCTTCATTTGTTCTTTATGAAGTTTTTCTTTCTAGTCCTTATCTTAAACATTGTTATTGTTATTAAATTTTAAGCCTCTTTAATTTTGTAAAGGCAGAAAAGTGGAAACCAAATAAACACAAGTATATGTATAGAGAAAATAATAATAATAATAATAAAGAAGTGGGAAATCTCCAAGAGGAAGAGGAATCCTGGTAAGAAACGTTGGCTGGGTTGCTTAGCTGTCCCTCCCAAGGTGCAGATTCCTTCTTTTTTTTGAGACAGAGCCTCAAGCTGTTACCCTGGGTAGAGTGCTGTGGCATCACAGTTCACAGCAACCTCCAACTCCTGGACTCAAGCGAGTCTCCTGCCTCAGCCTCCCAAGTAGCTGGGACCACAGGCGCCTGCCAAAACGCCCAGCTATTTTTTGGTTGCAGCTGTCATTGTTGTTTGGCGGGCCCGGGCTGGATTTGAACCTGCCACCTTAGGTGTATGTGGCTGGTGCCTTAGCCACTTGAGCCACAGGTGCTGAGCCGCAGATTCCTTCTTCATTGCTAAGCCTTGATGGGTTAGGCTTCAGTTTTACCACAGAATCTTGTAGGTTCTTTTGCACACAAGTGAAGGAGGATAGCATATGAGTTGGTAAGTTTGGCACTATGGGAAAGTCTGGACCAGACCTAAAGTGTTATCACAATGATTAACAAGTCCTCAGCATGAGACCCTGATTGATACAGGTTAAATTACTGAAGGAACATTAATTTATTCATGTTGAACTTTAGCAATTTTTTGTAGGTCTTGTATTTAGTACTTCATCTACAAGTGTCATTTATCAATTTTTTAGCTTTTAAATTAGGAAGGATGTTTAATAGGAACAAATGCTAAGGTTTCCTAATTCAAGACTGTTAATTCCTCAGCTTCGATTCTTTTATTGAGTGTCTACAGTGTTGCTTATGAAAAAAGCTGGCTGTAATTCCTAATACCAAGCAGACTTCAGGCCAACTGGAATTTTTATTTATGAGGACAAGAAAGGAGGCCCAAATGAAATTACTTTTTTTTCTTTTCTTTTTCTTTTCTTTTCTTTTTTTTTTTTTTGGAGACAGAGTCTTACTTTGTCACCCTGGGTAGAGTTCTGTGGTGCCATAGGCCACAGCAACAGCAACCTCAAACTCCTAAGCTCAAGGGATCCACCCAAAGTGCTAGGAATACAGGTGTGAGCCACCGTGCACAGTCAAGAAGTTATTTTCTTAAAATCCAACAAAGAGAGCCTCCAAATCCACCACAACTGTTTATTTATCAAGACCAGGGCACTGAATCACATAAAAATAGAGGTCAGGCCAAAACTCAAATTTCCCAGAAAACCACTGAGTCATATCTAGGTCTATAAATTCTTTGGTCCTTAACAAGTTCAAAATAACAGCACCCCCCCCAACAGCAAACAGCAGTTAAGCATCACAGTATTTTAATACTAGTCATCCTCATTGATGCTTCTAATGTTGTACAATGACGCATAATCTCTAGGTAAGAAATAGGTTGGTAATAAACATCCATAAAATGCATATCCTTATATTAGCTCCTAAACTATTATATAACTAATACTTATTTGAAAAAGGTAGAATTTATTCCTTCCCCTGAACTTACCCCCAAGATATAAGAAACTTACAATTTGAGAGACTACAACTTTTTTAAAATCATGAAGAAATGTTATAATGTATAAATTATAACAACCAATACTGAGAATGCATCAAAAAATCAAAACAATTGCAAATATGTACCATTAGTTACATGCTACCCTAAGTCAAGTATATGCAATTATTGCTTATATGTTGAGATTATTTTCCCTATTAATAATAAAAGGTCACTGAAAACCCATTATTATTATTATTATTATTATTAGGGAAAATAATCTCAACATATTTTGGGGGGGCCCTTGAAGACCCACAATACACATTTTTTTTTTGAGACAGAGTTTCACTTTTGTTGCCTTCAGTAGGGTGCTGTGGCATCACAGCTCACAACAACCTCCAACTCTTGGGCCTAGGTGATGCTCTTGCCTCAGCCTCCCGAGTAGCTGGGACTATAGGTGCCTGTCAATGCCTGGCTATTTTTGTTGCAGTTGTCATTGCTGTTTTAGCTGTCCCGGGCCAGGTTCAAACCAGCCACTCTTAGTATATGGGGCCGGTACCCTAACCCACTGAGCCACAGGTGCTGCCCCACAATACACATTTAAAAGAAGGTTAAATCCATTTTTAAATGAGCAGGAATTGAACAGTGGTCATGGTCCCATTAGTATACAACTCCATCATCTTAGCTCAGCTCCAGAGTTCACTTTGTTTCCAGATGTGGTAAGCTGGAGAGGAGCAAGCCAGCCTCTCCCTGGGTAGGTCAATGTTTCCTTTCAGATTGCCTTGGATAATTCATATCATTCTTACCTTAAATTGTATTCAAACATTACTTATTAACATATACTGCCTTTCTCTCTTCTTGAAGTGTAAATAGCATGTCCATTGATAGGGTAGGTGAATGAGCTAGCAAAGAGAAATTGAAGAACTCAAAATTATTTGTTGTTACAGCTGGAAGAAATTGAGTCATTCCAACATCAATACTCTACAGATGAGAAAACTACAGTGTAAAGAGGTTAAGTCCCCTGCCCAAGGTCATGGAGTTATTAAGTGTTGGAGCTGGGACTAGAATTACATCTTCTGTTCTTGAACAAGTCTCCATGGTGAAGGCTGCTGGACTTTATACTAGAATGTGGAGGAAGAGAGTGGCAAGAGTAGGAAGAAAGAAGCTTTGATTTCCCAAATGGCTCAAAACTTCTTTGAAAAAGTGATTTTTGTTGGCATGACTAGGAGCACTGCCCTGGCGAGTGTCTGTTGTCTGATCTCCTCTATGTAAACTCACACTGTGGCCAAGGGAGTTGGGGACTCTGCTGCAGAGTCTCTCTCAGGCTCAGGCTATGGGCAATCGTACATACACCCAGGGTTAGGAGTCAGGACTCCTGTCCACTGGTGAGGCTCAGAGGCCAGCCATAGTACCAGAGCAGGTCTTTGAGGTCTCCACAGTGCTGGGCCTAAGTCTTTGGTTGATGTATTTGGGGGAGGAGAGATGGAGTGGGGTTCTTAGCAGTGAAGGCCCAGAGGACTCTTACAGTGATGGTAGGGCCCTCTGTGGGTCTCAGGAAGCAATTTACCAACTAGCAGATATTTCAATATTTAACACTACTACGCTTTAAACCACACGTCCTCAAACTACAGCCTGCGGGCCACATGCTGCCCACCTAGGACATTTATCCCGCCCACGGGATGTTTTTGCCGCTGCTGCCTGTCCTGCTTAGCCACCAACTCGTCCTGGGGCCCACAGTCCAGCCCTCCAATGGTCTGAGGGACAGTGAACTGGCCCCCTGTTTAAAAAGTTTGGGGACCCCTGCTTAAACAGTTCATAGAGCAGTCCTGAAAGTAGCCCTGCATGTGCCCATTTCAGATAAAGTAGCCCTGCATGTGCCCATTCCAGATAAAGTACTCCATCCTGAGACACTCAGTTTATAAGTTTCCCAAGGAATAAACTGGAGCATCTGTGCTGCTGCATGTCATGTGATGTGACCCCCGAGTGTGGGATACACCCGAAAGCCTTGACGCCCAAGATGACTCATAGTGTCTAGGCCCCAAACCCTCATTTATAAGCCCCATAAGCCCTCCCCCCACCAGTCCACCATCCCTTCAGTGCGCGCGTGTGCGCGCACACACACACACACACACACACACACAGAGCAAACATCACAAGCAGTTTGAGAAGGAAGTTGTGAAAGGACATAAGCACATGGGCCTAAGGCTTTCTGCATATAAGGGTCCTTGGCTTATGTATGAGTCTCTTTGTCCTCTTCCCTTCAGCTACCTTGCTCATCCCCTCAAACAGGTTTGGGTTCTAGAAATGGCTGTGTCCAGCAGACCATTTCTTCACCTAGTCAAGATCAAGTGATGAAATCAAAGAACGTTACCTGATAAAATGTACTTTGGCCTGGACTTGCTAGAAGAGCTCTTTGGACTTGCCTAGCACTCACTCGATAACTGAACCTTCTCCCGGTCAGTTTTTGTGTTTCCTGGACAGAACCCAAGAGGAAGATATTTTTGACGTAGGGTGAGACAAGGTCAGTCTGGCCTGAATGACAGACAGTAATACGTAGCTCCAAAAAGGTACCTGGTTTCCAGGGTGGCGTGATCAGAATGAGGCAAGAATCTTGCAAGCCATGTTTACAGGGAGGCCAGCAAGATCACAGAAGGCAATACCCAGTTTGCTCAGAGACAAGCTGTTTCCTAATCAAGTTTTCTTATACTCAGAACTATGGAAACATTTTCAAAGGTATTATTCTCGGCAGGTTTCCAGTAATTCAGCATTTCCAGACTTACCCAAATGGCTTCTGAAATATTTGCTGTTTGTTGAGAGCAGCTTTCAGGATGAGGTAATTAAAGGAAACCTATCAATTTGAATTTTTTTTTTCCGTGAGTAAATAATGTTGACATACTGTTCAAATAAACCCACAATTTACTGCAATCTGTTTTTAGACAAACCTTCCACTTTAACCTCCAAATGGGAAAAACGAAGAGACTTTTCGTTTTCTCATTTAATCAAGAACATATGTTCAAAGATAATACCGGAGGCTTACTCCAGGATGCATTCTGCTCTTCCTCTGACAGCCACGCGGTGAGCTCACAGGGCAGCCCCGACACATCATGAAAGCAAACGCCACCATAAATCTCCTGCTTGGTGGAGGTCACTTCAGAAAAATCACCCGCTGCTCAAATAAGCACCAGCTTTGCTGAGGCCCACCCAGGGGGGAAAAAAAACGCCAACTGAGATAAACACCAGCAGGTATGCACCAAACCCAGGCCAACCCAGGCAACCCAGAGACCAGGGAGCTGGGGAGGAAGCAGGTGTGTGCCTGTGTGTTTACACACAACATCGCCGGCCCAGTGTGTTCTGGCTGAGAGGGAACCAGCAAATGCACCATGAGAGTGGTTTCTCCCCCTTGGGAGGCACCAATTTTCATTAAACCTAAGAGTACACACAGTGGCAGGAGGCCAACACAGTGCTCAAAACTGAGGCTTTCAAAACATCTGTTAGGATCTTTGAGATGAGAGAGAGAGAGCGCTCAGAGTCTAGTACTTTTCATTTCCAGACTGTGAGTCACAAAAGGAGTACATAAATCCTGATTGCCAGAATACACTGACCTGAATCTGGGTTACTAACACCTGAAGTACATTTTGTGGGAATTAGGTTTAAATATCAACCTGATCACGAAGCTTGAAAGGCTTCTTTCCCATCTCAGGATGTCGGGAGCCTTTGGGAACCAGGAATGGAGTTTTCTGACAGCAAAGGTTTACAGTAGCATGAAAGAAATTATGGAAATTTTCCCGCCAGGCATAAGGATGTGATCACTATGGGCACCTGTGGGCCCAGGCAGGTTACCCAGCAATATCCCTTTAAACACCAAATTATGGACTATTAGGCCACTGCTTCAAGGCTTCCACAAATGTGAAACCTTGACAAATTCCCAAATAAAAGCCATAAAACCAATCATTTTTTAAACCTGCATGAGTGACACCAGGAAAATTACAGCAGTGTGGCAGGTCACTGTGAAATAAAGCTGCCATAAAGAAGCTTATGATGCTGTCATGGAAAGGCAATTAGAAGGTTACTTTCTCTCAGGTCTAAGATTGGTTCTTGTTCTTCCTACAGCTCCCTGCCTTCTACCTCCCTGCTGCAAAATGGATCAATCTATAATAAGTAGTAGTTATATATCATAAGGCAGCAATTCCTTTTAGTTGTTCCACTATAAAAAAGCATCCAGATTTAGAACTTGACAGGAACCAGTATCGCCTGCCCCCCAGAGCCAGCAGAAAGACTGTGTGTGTCATTCAGCCAGCATGGAGTCTGGGTGTTTTAAAAGCTCTAATTTGGAGGGGATAAAAAACCTGGGCATTAAGCAATTTGGCTGTGGATATTTAATGCATCAGCCGTGCTATAGAATTGGAGTCCCTTATTTAAAGTGAGAAATTGAAAACTTACATGCTCTGTAGGCAAGGTGTAAGTAAATGTAGGATGGTAAGCTGAAATCAGCTGAGAATCTGCAGAAATGCCATTAGAAGGACTAATGACATGTTCAGAAGTGGCTTTAAATAAATTCTGGGGTGTCATTTTCAGGTGTGTAAAATAGGTCTGGCTTCTAATTAGCAGGAGCCATGTCTCCCTGCGTTTCGGTAAAGGCACTACTGCGCAAAGAGAATGCCTAACAGGGTCTGCATAGAGGCCAAGAGAAACCAGTGGCCCAGAGAGTTGAGATTTGCCCTAAGGCACCCAGCTTCTCAATGGCAGCACCAGGATAGGAACTCTGTCTCCTGATCCTTAATTTTCACTCTAACATACTTGTGGTAGGCATACCCCAAAGATATCTATTTCCTAATCCCCAGGGTCTGTAAATATGGCACCTTACGTGGCAAAAGGGATGCTGTAGATACCATTAAGGATTGTGAGATAGGGAGATATCCAGGAGACCCAATATAATCACAAGGGTTCTTATCAGTAAAAGAGGGAGCTATAGTATGAGGGAGAAAGTCAGAGAGAGATTGCAAGATTCTAAGCCACCCACTTTGAAGATGGAAGAAGGGGCCACAAGCCAAGGAATGCAGGGGGCCTCTAAACACAGGAGAAGGGAGGAAAGGAATTCTACCTTAGAACCTCCAAAAAGAATACAATCCTGTCAACATCTGGCTTTTAGCACCATGAGACCCATCCAGAATTCTGACCTCTAGAACCATAAGAAAATACATTTGTGTTGTTTTAAGCTATTAAATTTGTCATAACTTATTATAGCAGTGATAGGAAACCAGTACAGTGTTATAGCTGGGGACCACATTTCCCCCCTCATTTTAATTACCCAAAGTAGCACCATCCCCTCAGTGCTGGTCAGAGTCTTTATAAAAGCAAAACAGCAGGATTCAGACACTTCTGCTCTACCCTCCAGTACAGAAAGCAGGTGGGATCCTGGGGCCCATATGCCCCTGCTAGCCCAGTGGCGAACTGAGGCAGGGGCTGGGCAGCAATGTTCTACACCTTTGGGAAGGAGCGTTTTATCGCTGATGTTGTTAAGGAGCACCTCAGCAGAGTTTAGGATGGTTTGTTGTTTGTAAGTTCTCACAGACAATGCATTTCCTTTTTATTATTATTTTTATTTATTTACTTTTCTCTTTTTTTAAATTAAATGATAGCTGTGTACATTAATGCAAACATGGGATACAGTGTACTGTTTTCATATACAATTTGAAATATTTTCATCAAACTGGTTAACATAGACTTTGTGTCATTTACTTAGTTATTGTGTTAAAACATTTATACTCTAGTTCAAGAAAAGTTCACTTGTACCCTTGTTAGACAGACCATATAGGTGATCTTTCCAGTGGCCCTCCCATCACCCATCTGCCCTTGTCCCCTCCCCTCCCCCACCCCCTCCCCATATTCTTAGGCTAGAATTCAGTTGTAGCTTTCATTTGAGATTTCCCTATAGATTTTTCTTTTCTTTTCTTTTCTTTCTTCATTTTTATAGTTTAAATATAATTTTCTATTGTTGCCTTTTTTAACAATTAGAACTTTATTTTTGCTAGTGTTTCTACCCCTATTATTTGGGTTTTTGCCCAATTTAATCCCATAAAGTTTTCTGTTTGCTTGTTTTGGTTTGATTTATAGCATTTTTGCCTTTCCTCTCTACTTGGTGGAGGTGGAGTATTGTGTCCAAACAGGCTAGCAAAGACCTACTGACCTCAAGGGAACAACCCAACTGGAACCCCCAGAAGTTGGGGGTTTTTAAGGCTGGGTCAAAGTACCTACTGTACACCTGTATTGCTCCTGTCTCCCTCTTTGTGTGCCTCTCTTCTTTTTGGTCAATATTCCCTTTTACCCACCCCCTCTCCTTTCTCTTTTTATCTTTCCTTTGTTTTCTTTTTTCTTTCTTTTTTCCCTTCCTGCTCTTCAATCTTCCCATCCTTCTGGTCCTATACCAAAAGGCTTCATCGAAATCCTAGTCCAGAGGCATGATAACTTAAAAGCAAGAGGAAGTGAAAGGAAAATTAGGGCAAGGAAGCAGATAAATCACTCATGAGGAAGAATCAGAAGAAAAATCCTGGCAACATGAAAAACCAGTCCAGAGCAACCCCCCAAGGGACCATGAGGTAGCTACTGCAGAGGATTCCACCTGTAAAGAAATGTTATAAATGACAAAAGGGAATTTAGAATACAGGTGTTGAAAACAATGAAGGAAATGATAGAAACAATGAAGGAAACTGCTGATAAAGTGGAAAATAACCAAAAGGAAATCCAAAAACAGAATCAAATAAGATATGAATGATATGAAGAATATAGAAATCCATGGGCGCTCAAGTCCCTTACATAAAATTGCATTATACTTGCAAATGACCTATGACATCCTTTCATATACTTTAAATTATCTCTAGATTACTTGTAATACCTAATATAATGTAAAGACTATGTAGATGATTGCTATGCTGTATTGTTTATTCGTATTGTTTTTATTGTTATTTTGTTGTCTTTCAAATATTTTTAACCTGTGGTTGGTTGAATCCACAAATATGGAACCTGTGGACACCAAGGACCAACTGTACACACATAGTTTTGCAATTACTAAGCAATACCTCTGTAAGAAACACATTTCGTAACTAGATTATAGTAGCATGTACATTTCTTTTTGTCTTTAGCTTGAGAGTATCTAATCAATATGTTTTGAGAACTTACTTGTGTGTGTTCTTATCTTCCCATTGGGCTCATTTGTTGGTGCTGTACCCTGTTTTGTGTTCCTCCTACATTCTTGTTGGTTCTAATTGTTGAATTTGGGGAGATATGAAAGGTCTATGAACTGAAGGTTATATGCAGCATTACTATAGTTCTACTATCTACAGCATAGTCAGGACAGCGTCACTTTTTCCTCACCCTTGCTGCACCACTCCCAATCCTCCTGCCTTTCCACCCCTTTACCACTCACTCCCTGCAGGTCACCTGTCTCTTCAGTGTCTAGTTCATCCTTCCTGATTTATTTTGCTCACGTGAGCACACACATGTGTGTTTTTGCATATTCCTTTCTGTAACACATGAGGGTAGCATACCCAGTTTATAATTTTGTTGTTATAAGCTTCCTGTTTTCAGTCAACACTATCCTGGAAATCAGTCCATGTCAGTCTACAGAAGTTGTCCTCATTTTTGTGTGTTGCTGCATAATACTTCGTTGTGTAGATATATTCAACCACTCTGTTATGTGTGAGAATTTGAGTTGTTTGAACACTTTGTAACTAAAAAAATCTTTGCACCAACAACCTGGTGCATATGTAAGTTGTTATTGTCAGAAATGTATCTTCAGAGTCATATCCTAGAATAGAAGTAGGATCTTCACCTTGAAAGGTCAATCTGTATTTGACTGGGATTGCTAATTTTCCTTCCATCAGGGATGTACCAACCTGC
>CAUYTI010137787.1:0-13909 GCA_963575145.1 Galago senegalensis | reverse complement strand
TTTTGAGACAGAGCCTCAAGCTGTCCCCCTGGGTAGAGTGCCGTGGCATCTCAGCTCACAGCAACCTCCAACTCCTGGGCTCAAGCGAGTCTCCTGCCTCCGCCTCCCAAGTAGCTGGGACCACAGGTGCCCGCCACAACGCCCAGCTATTTTTTGGTTGCAGCCGTCATTGTTGTTTGTCGGGCCCGGGCTGGATTCAAACCTGCCACCTTGGGTGTACGTGGCTGGCGCCTTAGCCACTTGAGCCACAGGCGCCAAGCCTAACTTTTCTAATATTATTTTCCTTCCTTAGAAAGAATAGTTATGGGCAGCACCTGTGGCTCAAGGAGTAGGGCACACCGGTCCCATATACTGGAGGTGGCAGGTTGAAACCTGGCCCCGGGCAAAAACTTCAACAACAACAACAAAAAAGAATAGTTGTGAAAAATAAAGAAGATATTTCATGTTAATCTGTTTAGCATAGTTCGTGGTCTAAATAGATTCTTTTTTTTTAGAAACAGAGTTTCACTTTGTCACCCTTGGTAGAATGCTGTGACATCATAGCTCACAGCAACCTCTAGCTCTTGGGCTTAGGGATTCTCTTGCCTCAGCCTCCTGAGTATTTGGGACTGCAGGCGCCTGCCACAACCCCTGGCTATTTTTTCATTGCAGTTTGGCTGGGGTCAGGTTGAACCCTGGACCTTTGGTATATAGGGCCAGCGACCTACTCACTGAGCCACAGGTGCCACCCTAGAGTCTTAATAATTGTTGGGAGTTACTAAAAAAAGAAAAAATTACACATTCAGCTTTGCACCTGTAAGCCTGGCAGTGTGGGAAGGTTGCTTGCAGACCAGGGGTTCCAGACCAGCCTGAGCAACAGCAAGACCTTGTCTCTACAAGAAATAGACAACTTAGCTAGGTGTAGTGGCATGAGCCTGTAGTCCCAGCTAGCCCAGGAGTTTGGGGTTACAGTGAGCTATGATGATGCCACTGCACTTTAGCCAGGGCAACAGAACAAGACTCTGTTTCCAGAAGGAAAAAAATACTCCTTTATTCTGGAGGCATTTCATTACTTTTGAATTGTAAAATGTCTCTGGGACTGTGAAGATGAAATATTAAATTTACCAGCTTGCAATTATATAAGATATACAGGCATTCCCACACTTACAAATATTCAATTGACATGTGACTGGCACTTATGAAGATAGGCTATTATAGGTAATAAGTAAATGTATCTGTTCCAGCTTACATATACATTCAGCTTAAGAACAAATCTACAGGGCAGTGCCTGTGGTTCAGTGAGGAGGGTGCTGGCCCCATATACCAAGAGTGACGGGTTTGAAACTGGCCCCAGCCAAATAGCCAGGCATTGTGGTGGGCGCCTGTAGTCCCAGCTACTCGGGAGGCTGAGGCAAGAGAAGACCTCTAGCCCAAGAGCTGGAGGTTGCTGTGAGCTGTGATCTAACGGTACTCTACCAAGGGCAACAAAGTAAGCCTCTGTCTCTTAAAAAAAAAAAAAAAACAAATCTACAGAACCTATCTTATAACCCAGGGACTGTCTATATAGTTAAACACTATTACAACAGTAAATGCTGACTTGTAAAACTTAAGATCTTGCATCCTACCTTAAGGTAGTTTTCCCTGGGTTTTTTATCTGCCTTTTAGTAGCAGTGGGTGAGTACATTGGATATTTGCTTTTCCATTATTGTCATACTGTACTAGGAGAATGTTCAATTCAGGTTAACACAAAGGATATAAAGTCTCCATCTTTTTTATGGGTGAACAGTATTCCATGGTATTACAGTACTTACAAATTTAATTTAAAAAAATTTTTTTTAATTACAGAACATCATTTTGGGAAGTAAAGTCAATTGGGCAGAGAATTCAGCACTTAAGGAAACTGTTCTGCAGCTTGAGAAGAATCTCGCCATGATCTAAAAGAATTCTATTTTGACATGTTTCATTTTTGATTTTGATAGGTAATTTAAACAGCAAGTGTCAAATGAAATTGATTTTCAGTGTTTTTGGAACTATTTTAAAACTGCAAAGTTTTTTAGCTTAATTAACTTTTAGCAATTAACGTAGAATCTATTGGTTTAAATATGATAATTAAAATGATTGGGATACTCTAAAAGAATCTAAAAATCCTAACCTCGGAAGAGTCCAGAAAGACATCTAATTCAGCTTTCCATTGACTATGGACATTTATTCTACATTTCTGGCAGTTTCAACTCTTATGTGGAACATTTCTGTGCATTTGTTTGTCAACCATAATTTTAGAAAAGCATATCCAACGGGTTATTTGTAGTGGGATTGGGAATGACTTTTTTTCTTTCTGTATTTCTATATTTAGTGTGCATTAGTATTTTTTGCATAAGTTTCGTAAGTTGAAAAATAAAAGGAGCAAGTTATTCTATCTTTGTTATTATAAAATAGAACTTGCCACTTTTTACAGCATGCCATTCTATTTTTAGAAAACTAATTTGAGCACTTCCTGAATTTGGAGCCATTTAGCCATTTTTACAGATAATGTGTTTTTAGCATTCTTTTTAGAGGGACTTTAACCTTGAAAAGATATATTGCAGGGAATGAAAAAACCCTGACCACTGGGCCACGCCTGGAAAAGCATCATTTTAGAAAATCTAAAGCCAGGCAGGGCATGGTGGCTCATGCCTCTGATCCTAGTACTCTGGGAGGCCATGGTGGGTGGATTGCCTGAGTTCACTAGTTTGAAACCAGCCTGAGGCAGAGCAACATCTCATCTCTAAAAATAGCTGGTCACTGTGGTAGGCACCTGTAAGTCCCAGCTACTCGGGAGGTGGAGGCAAGAGAATAATTTGAGCCCAAGAGTTTGAGGTTCCTGTGAGCTGTGACTCTATGACACCCTACCAAGGGTGACTGAGACTCTGTCTCAACAAAAAAAAAAAAAAGGAAAATCCAAAGCCACAGCATTAAGTCATAGAATGAATCCCAACCCAGTGGACTATTACTATCATTGAAAACACTTTTGGCTGGTTGTGGTGGCTCATGCCTGTAATCCTAGCACTCTGGGAGGCCGAGACAGGTGGATAGCTTGAGCTCAGGATTTTGAGACCAGCCTGAGCAAAAGCAAGACCTCCTCTTTACTAAAAATAGAAAAACTGAGGCAAGTGGATTGGTTGAGCCCAAGCATTAGAGGTTGTTGTGAGATATGACACCATAGCACTCTACCCAGCATGACAGCTTGACACTGTCTGGAAAAAAAAAAAACACTTTGCATTTTTGTGGGGTATTATTGTTTTTTGAGTTCCTTCTTAAAAGACCAATTCTGAGAGAGAAATCATATAGTCAGCTTTTCTTAAATTGTGCTACGTAATAGCCCCAAAGTGGCTGGCGCCTGTGGCTCAGTGAATAGGGCACTGGCCAAAACTGCAACAGAAAAATAGCTGGGCATTGTGGCAGGCACCTGTAGTCTCCCCAGCTACTCAGGAAGCTGAGGCAAGAGAATCACCTAAGCCCAGGAGTTGGAGGTTGCTGTGAGCTGTGACAGCACGGCACTCTACGAAGGGGGACATAGTGAGACTCTTTGTCTAAAAAAATAAATAAATATAATAGCCCCAAGTATCAGTTGCTCATAACAAACCTTTATTTCTGTTTTCAGTCTCCAGTTCAATTGATTGCTCCTGGACCCAGGCTGCAGGAACGGCCACCATCTGAAAAACAACTCATTGCAGAGGGCAGGCAATTAATTCATGAAGCCATGTTAAATTTTACAGGCACAATTAAAGTTCCTACTTAAAACTTTAATGGTCAATAGATGACCAAGCCCAACACTGAGGTAGGAAAGGGTACTTCCCCCATATCAGAAGAGTGTTGGGTTTCTGATTAAAAAGAAAATGGGTATTTCCTGAGAGAATACAATCTACAACAGTAATCTGTCTTGATCACAAATATTGGCTTCCCTTCTGCATATAAAAGACACCTCTTCCCAGTGAAATTAAGAATGTCATCCACTTATGACATTATTTCAAAATTCAGAGTCTCATGATAGTCTTTTGGGCAACACCTGTATCTCAATGGGTAGGGCACTGGCCACATACACAGAGGCTGGCGGGTTCAAACCCAGCTTAGGCCTGCTAAACAAAAATGGCAACAAAAAACCTGTTCATTGTGGCGGGTGCCTGTAGTCCCATTTACTTGGGAGGCTAAGGCAAGAGAATCGCTTAAGCCCAAGAGTTTGAGGTTGTCAGCTATGACACTATGGCACTCTACCCAGGGAAACAGCTTGAGACTCTTTCTCAAAAAAAAAAAAAAAAATCATAGTCTTTCTTAGGTCTGGATATGGGTCTTCTTGATCTGGAGTACTGTGATATCAAAAAACAAGTTATAATACCTCACACACCCAGCACATAACAGTGAAACAGGTCTATAGTAACTCTGAAATACTACTTGGCAAACAATTGAAGGTTCCCCTTCCTAGTGGGTAGGGAACACTTCCTGATTAGCTTTTGTGCTGCCTTCTGGAAGCACTTCTTCATCCATGGTTCTGCTTTCTGGATTTTGGAAAGTTCTGGGGTTTTGGTTTTTTTTTTTAAGAGACAGAGTCTCACTTTATCATTCTCAGTAGAGTGCCATGACGTCACAGCTCTCAGCAACCTCCAACTCCTGAGCTTAAGCAATTCTCTTGCCTCAGCCTCCCGAGTAGCTGGGACTACAGGCACTTGCCACAACGTCCGGCTGTTTTTTTGTTGCAGTTTGGCCGGGGCTGGGTTTGAACCCACCACCCTTGGTACATGGGGCCTGTGCCCTACCAACTAAGCCACAGGTGCTGCCCAGGTTCTTTTTTTGTTTTTCATATCTCTGAAGACGGCATTAGAGGGGAAGTATGCTGTTCTAAGCACTTTTTCAAACTGGGGACCGATCTGTTTATATCATGAATGGTCCCAGTCTTTTAAGATCCAGGCTTAGTGGTGATTTTAACATATTTTTCTCAAAAATATTTTTTTGTGTAGCTCAGTGCCTGTAGCTCAGCGGTTAGTGTGCTGGCCACAGACACTAGAGCTAGCAGGTTCAAACCCAGCCTGGGCCTGCTAAACAATGACAACAGCAACAACAAAATAACTGGGCATTGTGGCAGGCACCTGTAGTTCCAGCTACTTGGGAGGCTGAGGCAAGAGAATCACTTGAGCCCAAGAGTTTGAGGTTGTTATGAGCTGTGACTCCACCGCACTCTACCAAGGGTGACATGATGAGACTGTCTCAAAAAAAAAATTTTTTTTTATGTGGTGTAAGTAGTTTTGGTTGTTTGTTTCCTCTTTATGGAGTAGGCAAACTGGCTTACTGGCTGTTTTAACTCTGTTGGAACAAAGCCACACCCTATATTTACAACTGTCCATGGTTGCCTTCCCATTACAATATCTTAATTCTAGCAATTGAACAGAGTAATTGTAAAAGAGACTATATGGCCCTACATATATTCTTTTTCTTACAAGTGATTGATTTGAACAATCTAGTTACCCCGAAGAATTTTCTCTACCTGATGACTGATTGCTTTCTAGTAGTTCATGTAGTTTCTTTGTTTTGTTTTGTTTTATTTTGGGGGGGACAGAGTCTTATTATGTTGCCCTTGGTAGAGTGCAATAGCATCACAGCTCACAGCAACCTCAAACTCTTGGGCTTAGGTGATTCTCTTGCCTCAGCCTCCTGAGTAGCTGGGACTATAGGCGCCCACCACAATGATGCCGGCTATTTTTTTGTCACAGTTTGGCTAGGGTCAAGTTTGAACCCACCACCCTCGGTATATGGGGGCCAGCGCCCTACTCACTGAGCCACAGGCACTGTCCCAATCAAATGATCTGATGACAGCCAGGAGGCTGACTGTAATTGAGCAGGAAATGAAGACAGGGTTTGAAGATTAAGGCAATTTGCTGCCTTAACTTCAGCAACTTTTATTGTAGTGATCCTGGAGGGATTCAGATGGGGCCTGGGTAAGAATTCTGTGGAAGTATGAATGCCAATACTTAGACGCAAACTATAGGTAGAGAAATGCCAGAGTATTTTCCTGGCAGACTTCCCAAAACAAAATCCATACCAGAAAGACCAGAAATTTGCTGTGTATTTGACACTTTCCGCCTTTATCATTAGGTAATCCCAGGAGACATTTTGATATTACAGGACTTGGAAAGTTCATCATAAAATCTTTAAGTCCTAGGACTTCTTTGACATACACCACCTGGCTACTTTTTAGATATGGGGGTCTCAAATTTGTGAGCTCAAATGAGCCACCTGCCTCGACTCCCAGAGTGCTAGGATTATGGGCATGAGCCACTGCAACCTGCTTTTAGCCAGATTCTAATGACCCTGATAAACCAACTTTACAGAGAAAAAAACAAAAAGAACCAGAAAAAAAAAAGGGAAAGGAAAAACAGACACAGCCACTTCACAGTCCTCTTGCTATTAGCTGACATCAAAAACCATTCTGTTTCTCTTCTCCCTTTGCCCTCAATAAAAGCCCAAGTTGATTGCCGTCTGGGCCAGCACTTCTTTCTTTCATGCTGTACATTTCCCTCCCTTTGGTAAGCAAAATAAACTTTCTATTTGGCAGGGTTTTTTTTTTTTTTTTTGGCTGGGGCCAGGTTTGAACCTACCACCTCTGGTATATGGGGCCGGTGTCCTACTCCTTTGAGCGACAGGCACTGCCCTTTAATTTATTCTTTTTTAATTTTTTTTAACTTTCTTTCTTTAAAACTATTCTAGTCTGAGCCAAGCACAGTGGCTCGTGCCTATAATCATAGCATTCTGGGAGGCCAAGGCAGGTGGATTGCCTTGGAGCTCAGGAGTTCCAGACCAACCTAAGCAAGAGCAAGACCCCAATTTCTACTAAAATTAGAAAAACTGGCTGGGCATTGTGGCAGGCGCATATAGTCCCAGCTGCTCAAAAGGCTGAGGAAAAAGGATTGCTTGAGCCCAAGAGTTTGAGGTTGCTGTGAGCTATGATGCTGTAGCATCCTACCTAAGGCAACAGAGTGAGCCTATTTTTTTGTTTGTTTTTAGAAACAGAGTCTCACTTTATCACCCTCAGTAGAATGCTGTGACATCACACCTCACAGCAACCTCCAACTCCAGGGCTTAGGCGATTCTCTTGCCTCAGCCTCCAAAGGAGCTGGGACTATAGGCACCCACCACAATGTCGGGCTATCCTTTTGTTACAATTTGGCTGGGGCTGGGTGCGAACCCACCACCCTCAGTATATGGGGCCAGCGCCCTACCCAGTGAATCACAGGCACCGCCCAAGAGAGTCTATCTTTAAAAAAAAACTATTCTAGGCTGGGCACTTGGTGTTCAGTGGTTAGGGTTCCGGCCACATGCTCTGGGGCTGGTGGGTTTGAACCAGGCCCAAGCCTCCTAAACAGAAAAAAAAAAAAAAAAAAAAAAGCTGGGCTTTGTGACAGCTGCCAGTAGTCCAACCTACTAGGGAGGGTGAGGCAAGAGAATCAATCGCTTGAGCCCAAGAGTTTGAGGTTGCTGTGAGCTGTGACACCATGGCACTCTACCAAGGGCATCATACTGAGACTCCGTCTCAAAAAATAAAAACAGTGAACAGCTTATATTTGGGCTCAGTAATTTATATATATGTTTTGTTTTGTTTTTGAGACAGAGTCTCACTATGTTGCCCTGGGGTAGAATGCCGTGGCGTCACAGCACACAGCAACCTCCAACTCTTGGACTTAAGCGATTCTCTTGCCTCAGCCTCCCAAGGAGCTGGGATTACAGGTGCCTGCCACAACACCTGGCCATTTTTTGGTTGTATTTATCATTGTTGTTTGGCAGGCTTCGGCTGGATTCGAACTCGCCAGCTCTGGTGTATGTGGCTGGCTCCTTAGCCGCTTGAGCTGTAGGCACTGAGCCTACATTTGCGTTTTTGAGTTCTCTAACTTTTGAAGCAGCAGCAGCTAGCGGTTCAATATCAGGTGTAATGAATGGTAGAGAAAACAAACAAATCAGGCAATGCCAATCAGCAGGGGGATGTGGCCTGATCCTTATTAAACAAGAATTAACTGTTCTTTAAAAGATTGCTTGTAGCTCCCAAGTTTTAAACAAGTATGTTCATGTTAAGAAGCCACAGGCCCAGCTTCTTAGCCATAGTGGCTCATACCTGTAGTCCTTGCAATCCTCCTTAGGGAGGCTAAGACCCTTGGTTTCAGGAGTTCAAGAGCAGCCTTCGTGGCTGGTCCACGTGCAGTGGTGTTTACAACTAATGGATCACAACCAATTAGTTTCTTTTGTTCCTTCTCTACTTCCACTGCCTCTTTTTTTTTTTTTTTTTTTTTTTTTTGAGACAGAGCCTCAAGCTGTCCCTCTGGGTAGAGTGCTCTCACATCACAGCAACCTCCAACTCCTGGGCTCAAGCGAGTCTCCTGCCTCCACCTCCCAAGTAGCTGGGACCACAGGTGCCCGCGACAACGCCTGGCTATTTTTTGGTTGCAGCCGTCATTGTTGTTTGGCGGGTCCGGGCTGGGGATTCGAAGACCGCCACCTTAGGTGTACGTGGCTGGTGCCTTAGCCAGTTGAGCTATAGGCGCCAAGCCTGGAGTTGCGATTTTAATTTTCCTTCAAGAACTTTGCTTTTGCATTCACAACTTGGCTATTTGGTCCAAGAGGCCTAGCTTTTGAAAGACTTTATCTCAGCCTTAGACATGCCTTCCTAGCTAAGCATTTTGTTTTAAAGGAAAAGATAATGTGACTCCTGCTTTTACTTGAATATTTCCAGACCATTGTAGGGTTAATAACTGGCCTAGTTTCCATATTGTTGTCTGTCAGGGAATAGGGAGACCAGGGAGAGGGAGAGAAATAGGGGAATGGTCAGTGGAAGACAACATTCATCAGTTAAATTTGCCTTCTTGCATGCACTGCAAAGCATTACCATAGTAATGTCCAAAGATCATTGATCACAGATCACTGTTACAAATATATAATGATGACAAAGTTTGAAATACTGAGGTTAATTACCAAAATGTGACAGAGATATGAAATTAGCACATGCTTTTGGGAAAATGGTGGTGATAGACTTGCTTGATGCAGGATCGTCACGGACTTCAGTTTGTTTAAAGAAAAAAAAAAGTATCTCTGAAGTGTGTGCTAAAGTGAAGCTGAATACAATGAGGTGTACAGTTAGTTATTGTGTACCTTTTGAATCTGTTGTTGGTTTGAGTATTTTTCTATTTTAATCACATTCCCTGAAGAACCTTGGCATGAATTATTTATTTATTTATTTAGAGACAGAGCCTCAAGCTGTCACCCTGGGCCAAGTGTGGTAGCATCACAGCTCACAGCAGCCTCTATCTCCTGGGCTCAAGCCATTCCTCTGCCTCCGCCTCCCAAGTAGCTGGGCCTATAGGCGCCTGCCACAATGCCTGGCTATTTTTTGGTTGTAGCCATCATTGTTGTTTGGCGGGCCAGGGCTGTATTCAAACCTGCCAGCTCAGGTATATGTGGCTGGCGCCTTAGCTGTTTGAGCCACAGGCACCGAGCCACCATGAATGATTTAAATGAAGTCTGGTTTAAGCCTGCTTGTTGGTGATTTCTTGTTAATATGGTGGCTATGATAGCCCATATTCAAGAATGTCAAATAAGTTGATAGGTCATTTGACTGATAGATGATTGTTTTTGGGGTTTTTTTTTTTTTTTTAGAGACAGTCTCACTTTGTCACCCTTGGTAAAGTGCAGTGGCGTCATAGCTCACAGCAACTTCAAACTCTGAGGCCTAAGTGATTCTCTTTCCTCAGCCACCCAAGTAGCTGGAAGTATAGGCATCCACCTTGTTGCTATGGCCATTTTTTAGAGACAGGGTCTTGGAAGATCTTGCTCAGGCTGGTCTTGAACTTGTAATCTCATGCAGTCTGCCTGCCTTGACCTCCCAGGGTGCTAGGTGATTGTTTTATAGTGGATTATTTTCAACCTATTATATTTTCAGTTTCACCACTTCATTTTCAAAGTGGTGAGATTTCTGAATCCAAACCCAAAATGTTCAGAGAACATTGGTAATGAGATAGTATCCAAAAAGATTGCTTTCCTTCAGGTTTAAGTAAATGTTTAAATTGTTTGGATTCTAGGACAATGTAAAATGTTAACTTCTTGCAGTTACTTTATTTTTTGAGACAGTCTTCACTTGGTTACCCTTGGTAGATGCTGGCATCATAGCTCACAGTAACCTCAAATTCTTGGGTTCAAGCAATCCTCTTGCCCCAGCCTCCCAAGTAGCTGAGACTACAGGCACTTGCCCCAACACTGGCCTTTTTTAGAGATGAGATCTCACTCTTGCTCAGGCTCGTCTTGAACTCCTGAGCTCAGGCGATCCACCTGCCTTGGCACTCCAGAGTGCTGGGGTTACAGGCATTAGCCACTGTGTCTGGCCTATTTATTTATTTAAAGACAAGATCACACTCTGTGGCCCAGGCTAGACTATGGTGGTATGATTATAGTTGACTGTAACCTCTAACTCCTTGGGCTCAAAAGATCCTCCTGCCTCAGCCTCCTGAGTAGTTAGAACTATAGGCACACCACCATGCCCCATTTATTTTTCTGTTTTTTATAGATGTGGGTTATTGCTATGTTGCCCAGGCTGGTCTTAAATTCCTGGCCTCAAGTCAATATCCTGTCTCAGCCTCCCAGAGTGCTGAGCTACATCATATTTTGTTGTGATTAGACCTTATTAATAGAATAGCTTATTTCTGATTTTTAATCTTGTTCTGGGAAGTTTATTTTGAGTCTTTTTTGCTTGAATTCATTTATTCCAGCCTACCACCATTTGATTACATTTCAGAGGAGTTCTGATACATCAAAATCAGCATGGTGCTAATTACATTGTTTTTGAAGCTTTTAAAAATTTATTTTCAAATATTTGCTTTGTTAGTTGAGAAGTTTGAAGGCCCGGAAAAATATTTAGGGGAAGCAGAAAAAGGTTGGTATTTGTGCTTTGCTTTAGCTTCTACCTCAGTATATAATTATAGAAGTCAAAATGCCAGAGAGCAAAAAGGTGGTTATTAAAAAGTTAAAACCCACTATTGTTAAGAAAATTACTTTTTTTTTGGAGATGGATCCTCAAGCTGTCGCCCTGGATAGAGTGCTGTGGCATCACAGATCATAGAAACCTCCAACTCCTGGGCTCAAGCGATTCTCCTGGCTCCGCCTCCCAAATAGCTGGGACTACAGGCGCCCGCCACAAGGCCCAGCTATTTTTTGGTTGCAGCCATCATTGTTGTCTGTCATTGTTGTTTGGCAGGCCTCAGCCAGAAATTACTTTCAAATTCTGGTTCTGCTTATACTTTTAGCCACCTTTGAAATTGGTGGTTGGGCTCAGTGCCTGTGGCTGAAGCAGCTAAGGCACCAGCCACATACACCTGAGCTGGCGAGTTCTAATCCAGCCCAGGTCCACCAAACAACAATGACTGCTGTAACCAAAAATCAAATAGCCGGCGTTGTGGTGGGCGCCTGTGGTCCCAGCTACTTGGGAGGAAGAAGGCAGGAGATTCATTTGAGCCCAGGAGTTGGAGGTTGCTATGAGTTGTGATGCCACAGCACTCTGCCCAGGGCGATAGCTTGAGGCTCTGCCTAAAAAACAAACAAAAAAGATGACCAGCAGTATCAAGAAAATCACCTTTTGCTTTTAAAAGCTTTTATCTGTAGAAGTCCCATCAGGCGACCTAGAAGGATGGTCCCTTAAGGTGCCTCTAGGATTCACAACTCACACTACTGTAAGTTGAAAATACCTTTAGTCTAAAATTCACTTTTAGCTTAGGATATTTGTGAAGAGCTCAGCCTCATGTTAAGGAGTATCTGTACATCAAAATGGCTTTTGGTGGTTATTTTGCCCTAGAGGAGTGGGATTGTGGAGAGTGTTAAGTTTTATGTATAACAATATTTTATAAGAATGTATTATCATGTAATTGATATGGTTTTTAAAATAGATAAACAGTAGTATTTATCATTGTGATTTGTTTAAATGAAATAAAAGGAAGAAATAGCAGTTAGGTTTGATTTTTTTTTTTTAATGATTTAAATAGAAATTTTGTGTAGGTTGTAATAAGGCAGTCCTGACCTGAATGGCAGCATTTTTATCATTTATGTAGAGAATCACCTTGCAGATCAGTAAGTGTCCAGAGGTATACTTTGAAATTTAACTTCTGATCGAATTGTGAAAATTATATCACAGCAAGATTTACATGGTATGTGACTGTTTGGTGTCATGTCTGTCCTTTAAAAAATTCTGAATGTTCTTTGTAAGTTTCTTTGAAGTGTAGAATTTACTATTCCATTCTCTGCTATTTTCATTAATATGTACCATGTGCTAAAAACACTAGACATGGTGTTAATGCCAGGCAGACTTGGTAATGGAGTATGCCCAGTGAACTTCTGCTTTTTAGTAGTAATTTATTAGGAAAAGTTAGAATTACCATGTAGAGAAAAATTTCAAAATAAAGTAGAATTTGGCTTGGTGCCTGTGGCTCAAGTGGCTAAGGCGCCAGCCACATAGACCTGAGCTGGCAGGTTTGAATCCAGCCCAGGCCTCCCAAACAGCAATGATGGCTGCAACCAAAAAATAGCCAGGTGTTGTGGCAGGTGCCTTTGGTCCCAGCTACTTGGGAGGTGGAGGCGGGAGAATCACTTGAGCCCAGGAGTTGGAGGTTGCTGTGAGCTGTGATGCTATGGCCGCTTAAGGTCTGTCTCAAAAGAAAAAAAAAAAAAGTAGAATTTGATAACATTGGGTTATATGTATTTTCTTAGGATATATCTTTTTGAAGTACAGTGGAGAGATTTTTTAAACTTAGTGAAATATTTGATCAAATTAGTGATTAGTTTTGGAGTGTCAGTGGTTGGTGAGCATCCTGATATAGGCTCCTCCAAATGCTTGAAACTTGATTGCACCCAGGGAGACAATGGTGGAGGAAAGGAGAGTCTTAATTATTGATGCTTGGATCTCACTCCAGAGATCCTAACTTAATTGGGGGAAGAGAACCTGGGCATCCGAATTTTTTGAGTGTACACTTAAGATTGTATACCACTGCCTTAAACCCAGTCCTTGTCCTTGGTTATCACAGCTCATTAGCAACACTTCATAATGTATTTTGATATCTTATTCAAAGTGGTCGCCCAATCACTTGAGTATAGGAGTTTGAGGCCCACAGCAAGCCACTACACTTCAGGCTAAGTCACAGAAGGAGACTGTCTTAAAAAAATAAATAACACAGTGGTCTCTCTCAGTTACGCTGTCTGTTGCACTCCTTCATAGCACTTAACACAGCCTATATTTTTGTTTCCTTGATTACTTGTTTGTGGTCTTTTCTACATTGCACTGGGAATGACCTATCTTATTCACCATTGTATGTCCAGTTGCTAGCTCTGGGTCTGGCACATAGTAGTCACTCACATGGTTAAGCAAGTGATTTTATCCCAGTGTACTTCATAGTTTCTAGTGTATAATAAATGATCAACAAATGTTTATTGAATAGGGTTTGTTCTGAGTGAAATGTTACTTTGCCCTTAAAAGTAGTATTTAACACCTCAAATTGTGTGTTTAGTTACACTGTGTGTGTGGGAAGTTGATTTTAAAAGACACTTCTGGGAGATTGCATTTGCTGCCAATTAATTTTGTAAAAGCATGTATATTGAGTAGTTGCAATTGTCATCCAAAAGTTTGTATTTTGGTATAAAGAAACACGTTAAAATACAGGCAAAATGTTGATGTCCTTCAAAAAAAATTTCTTTTGAAAAGTCAAGCAGGACTTTAAAGCCTCTTATGGGGCTGGAATCCTGCAGTGCTAGCATTGTAGTTAGAACTCCAAAGCTAAGGAAGTAGACACCTGAAGGTCTTGCTCCATTTTCATTGATCATGTATAGGTGCTAATAATGATCTCCTTAGTATTTAATTAGATGACAATTTGATATGCTTAAC
>CAUYTI010137785.1:0-28779 GCA_963575145.1 Galago senegalensis | reverse complement strand
CCTGGGCTCAAGCGAGTTTCCTGCCTCCGCCTCCCAAGTAGCTGGGACCACAGGCGCCCGCCACAACGCCCAGCTATTTTTTGGTTGCAGCCGTCATTGTTGTTTGGCGGGTCCGGGCTGGGGATTCGAACCCACCACCTTAGGTGTACGTGGCTGGAGCCTTAGCCAGTTGAGCTATAGGCATCGAACTTCAAGCGAGTCTCTTGCCTCTGCCTCCCAAGTAGCTGGGACCACAGGGGCCCGCCACAACGCCCGGCTATTTTTTGGTTGCAGCCATCATTGTTGTTTGGCGGGTCCAGGCTGGGGATTCGAACCCGCCACCTTAGGTGTACGTAGCTGGCGCCTTAGCCGGTTGAGCTATAGGTGCCGAGCCTAAATATGTTTTTAAAAGAAAGCACCATAGGGTAACGTGATGTTTGGTGGCATTTTCCCATTACATTGTTCCCCTTCATAAAATACATGGAGAGGACAAAACTACAGCCATCGTCATTTTACTTGACTTTCCTGTTTCTGAAGGTTTTTTTTTCTTTTATCTGTCACAACAAGTGGGTTTTTCACTTT
The DNA here is from genome assembly GCA_963575145.1 of Galago senegalensis. NCBI lineage: Eukaryota > Metazoa > Chordata > Mammalia > Primates > Galagidae > Galago > Galago senegalensis. Next base: position 28,218 of record CAUYTI010137785.1, on the reverse strand, counting down.
TCTTCATAGTATATAGGTCTTGGATGTCTAGTTCAACAAATAATAGTTCTCAAATATAAAAGTTCTAACTAGTATGTTTATTAAAGGGGCATGGCAACAAAATATTACTTAAAAATGAATTAGTATAATCTAACCTAATAGAATTTCCTTTACTATTAAGTGACCTAAAGCTTTAAATACAGAAAGGAAACTATAAATTTGAACAAATACTAAATTAAAATATACATTTCCAATCAGTTCTTATGGTGGTATAAAATTTTATTATAATATATAAAAAGAAAAATTTACCAAAAGATTGTGGGCAAGTTATTAGTTGGTAATATTAAGATACAAGTCTACTGTTGCAGCTCTCCCTGTACTTTCTGTTTGTTTGGGTACATTATGAGATAAAATATAATTACAGAATTTTTCTAGAGATGGAAATAACCTATAACCCCTCCTACTCCATTTAGCTTTTAAAACTTTGATGTCTTCATGTTCAAGATTTCCTCAAAAAAAATCTGGTTTCAAATTAATATTCTTGTTTTGGAGTACACAACTGAAAATAATCATTTGATATTATAATTTGGCATCCCAATTATGTACAATGTTTGAAAAATCAAATGAATATGACTACATATAACAAAAATTCTGATACTAACATAATTATCTTACCATAATAAATAAATCTCTAGACAATGCCTCATATTTCTAATTTGTCTTTAGTAAATATACTTGAACTTCCATGAACTTAAAACATCAGTAATTTTTTCTAATAAATACAAAGAGAACACAAAATTTTTGTTTATTAAACATAATCCAAATGTTTCTTCTTCCACAAGAAGCACCATGTTAAATAAGACATTTCAGAATACATGAATATTATAAAACTTCTCAACCTTGTCTTTTTATATTTATACCACTATCAACTGGCACAGAGCCTGGCAAACCGTCAGTGCTTAAAAAGCATTGAATGAAAAATTAGTATTAGAATATTCTCTTTGGGGTTCTATCTTAAACATTGAGAGAAGTAAATGAAAATACTAACATGTTCAATTACACTCTAGGTAGCATTAAAATATAATTATTACTTTTTTTTTTTAAGACAGAGTCTCACTCTTTTAGGGTTAGGGTTAGCGTAAAGGGCTATGGCATCATAACTTACAGCAACCTCAAACTTCCAGGCTCAAGTGATCCTCTTGCCTCAGCCTCCAATGTAGCAGGGACTACAGGTGCCTGCCACAACACCCAGCTAGTTGTTTTTTTTTTTTTTTTAGAGACAGGGTCTTGCTCTTCCTTAGGCTGGTCTTGAACTCCTGAGCTCAAGCAATCTGTCCACTTCAGCTTCCCAAAGTCCTAAGATCACATGTGTGAGCCTCTGTGCCCAGCCTAATTACTACTTTTTTTTTTTAAGTTCTGAGCATTGCTTTGCAAATCCATGCCTACATTTAAAGACAAGAATAGGAGAAGTAGTTGTAGACTTTACCTTCAAAAATCCTAGGAACCAAATTAGATATGATCTTAAAATAACTGGTTTAAAACTAATAAAATTTGACTTTAAAACTATAATTTTAAAAGGAAAAGAAAATGCAATTGTTTCTCTTCATTGCACCTGCTAAATTACATGTGTTTGTGTAACTGATATTATCATTTAAATCTATCATTTTCAAGTTTACTTAATCTGTACAATAGGCATCTCTATAAGCCCAAGTCCTAAATTTAACAGAAGCCCACCAAAGACATGTAGAAATCATAACTGAAGGAATAACAACTTTAAATGTAGGAAGGGCTAGAAAAAAAGTTATATTTTAGATTACAATTTGATATAAACCCACATGAACTTGTTCACAATGACTCTAACATTATTGTCCTTTATGACATTGGAATAGAAGAAAGTAGATAGGAAATGAAGGGAACATTACTGATCACTTGCCACATGATCTAGCACTGGGGTATCTTTCTCCCCATCTTAGAGATGAAGAAGCTAAGGCTCAGAGAGCCTTGGTCATTAATCCAAGGGCATTCAACCAGTAAGTGATGGAGCTGAGTTTGGTCTGAGTCCAATGCCTTCAAACTTCCAACTGCACACAAAAGAGACTGAATCCAGAGTCCTTATCATCCACACCCTGACCTTAAACACAGTAAATGCTAGCCTATGGCCTAGTTTATTTTTCCAGGTTTCTCACTGTGCTACTCCAACCTGCTTGAAAGTTGTGCCATCCCCTCCCTCCTGCTCTTCAGTCTTGCACACACTTCAGAGTAAGACTGCCCCATATCCTATGCTTTACTAACACAGCCCCTTGCTAGTTAGGCAAAGGGTTTAACTGTAAGAGCAGTTTTAGCATCATTGACAAGACATTCTAATTTTAAATTTAACTTAATTTTTTTTCTTTTTTTCACAGAAAAACTTTGGTTTCATCTGTGATTTATTTATAAACTTTTAGAAGACAAAAAATAGACTTAAACAACTGGAAAAAAATTCCCTGCTCTTGATGACTCAATCGTTCTTCCTAATACATTTTTAAATTTATAGAATTCCAATAAGAAATACCAACAGGCTATTTCACAGAGTTGGACATATTGATACTAAAATTTCTAGGGAAAAGAAAACATGCAAAAAATATACAAGAAAATATTGAAAAAGAAGAACTACAAGGGTAAACTAGCCTAAGCAGGCATTAAAACACACTAAAAGCATTTATAATTGAAAAGAGTATACTGCTGGTACATGACTAGACAAACTGACCAGTGCAATAGACGGTTCAGAGATGGATGTGAGTACATACAGAAACTTAGTATATGATGGGATCTCAAATAACTTGGGTATATAATTTTTTTTTTGAGAGTCTCGCTCTCACAGCAACCTCTAACTCTTGGGCTCAAGAGATCCTCTTGCCTCAGCCTCCCAAGTACCTGGGACCACAAGCACCTGTGACAACACCTGGAATTTTTTTCTATTTTTAGTAGATACAGGATCTCGCTCTTACTCAGAATGGTGTCAAACTCCTGAGCTCAAGCAATCCACCCACCTCAGCCTCCCAATGTGCTAGGATTACAGGCATAAGCCACCACGTCTGGTCAATATAAACTTCTTAATAGTACAGGCACTACTAGGTAGACATTTGGGAAAAGATACAATTAGATCTCAGACCATATATGAGAATAAACTCCAAAGGGTTAGGAATCCACATGTAAATAAATTAAGTTGTTATAAATAAACCAAGTTGCTGAGGTTTGACTACATCCCCGAAAAGTTTATGTTGGAAAAATCCCTTTATGCTCATGAATGGATTAATGTCACTATCATGGAGGTGGGTTCATTATCATGGCAATGGCTTTGTTACAAAAGCAATTCTGTAACTATGTTATGTGTCTAATGGGAATGAAGTGCATATATTATACATAATGAAAGCCAAGTGTTTCACTGTCTGGGAAAAAAAGTTAGAAATAAAGAAAGGGAAAGGCTAGAATGAAATGAAACTTGTCACACTAGATTGGAATCAAAAGTATCAGCATGAACTTAAGAGTTTAGAATATATATATACACACATATATATTATACACACACATATTTATATACACATACAAGTAGATATTACTGTAAGTACGGATATGTGTCTATATATGGGTTAGCATGCATACATGTCCTTGTTGAGAGGACCTAGGAATAATGACCATAGCAATGAACACCCTAGAACCCCAGTCTTGATTTCTAAGTATTATTCTCTGACAAAAGGAACCAGGACTGAATGAACAAGTAGTTAATTCGAAGCCTGGGGCAGTTTAATTTAAGATAAGCCTGGCATATTTTGTGGTCACAGAAAGTAAAGAAGTAATCAAAAAAGGATAAGGTAGATTAGAAGGACACAGGAGCACACTGGAAAGAGCTCCCAATAGTCAATGCTGGAACAATCTGAACAATCACAATCAATCTGGAACAATCACAAAATAATGAGGACACTAGAGTATAACCCATGTAATAAAATGTCCATGAGAACATACTGTTATAAAAAAATGAATAAATAAATACATAGAGAAGGAATAGCTCTTTCAACTAACAAATACAGATAAAATGAATAAATACAAAATCACTATTAGGCAGATACCACAGTAATAATTGTTACATGTAAGATCCCAACAATGAATGATAAAATTGGGATATTAACAAAGTCCCAAAGTATTTTTCCAAACATATTTATCAGTTAGAAAGAAAAAACAGTAACTTTACAGTGGAGAAACTTGGTGGGCACCAGCTTAACCAAATGATCAAGGTTAACACCACTGGTAAACTGTTAAGAGGTATCAATGTCACGTATCTTCTGATATGATGTAATAAGAAAGACAAAATACCATTTCATAGTTTAAGAAAAATATTCAAAACCATGTACAACTTAATTATGGAGAAACTATTGTACAAACCCAAAGTGAGAAATTCTACTAAATAACAGACCAGTACATCCAAATTCTACTAAATAACAGACCGTACTGAGAGGACACTACGGAGATGCAGCAATTAAATGCAGTGTGAGATTCTGGATTGGATCCTGGATCAGAAAAGGGACATTAGGAGAAAAATTGGTGAAATTTCAAAAAAAAAAAATCAGTAGTTTAATTAATAGTATTGTACCAATGTTAATTTCCTGGTTTTGATCATTGTACAATGATTTGCAAACTGTTAATATCAGAGGAATCTGGATTAAAGGTATACATAAATTCTCCATGCTACATTTGCAGTTTTTCTGCAAATCTAAAATTGTTTCAAAATAAACCTTTTTTAAAAATGTCTTCACTTTTATTCTGAATATAGTGAATTATTCAAGTTTAATGATACTTTTGATTATTCCCTTTAATACTAAACATTAAGGATATGTATAGGGGCTCTCTCCAGAATTTCTCCACCCACTATTGCCATAAATTCTTAATATCTTAAGTAAGCAGGTAAGGACGAAACAAGACACATGTAAGAAAAGCCTAAATCTAGTCTCAATGAGGAAATAAAAATTCTAATGATTTTAATGGCAAGACTACCTTAATTTTGTTTTGGAATAAGGTGGAATAAATACGTGACTATGGATGTACATATTACTACAACATATAGAGCAAACAAAATAATTAATAAAGGCAGCCCCCATAGCTCAGTGAGTAGGGTGCTGGCCACATACACCCAAGCTGGCATGTTCAAACCCAGCCCAGGCCAGCTAAACAACAGTGACAACTGCCACCAAAAAAAAAAAAAAAAAAAGCCAAGCGTTGTGGTGGGCACCTGGAGTCCCCAGCTACTTGGGAAGAGGCAAGAGAACTGCTCAACCCCAAGCGTTTGAGGTTGCTGTGACTTGTGATGCCATAGCAATCTACAGAGGGCAACATAGTGAGACTCTGTCTCAAAAATAATAATAATAATAATAATAATTAACAAACCTATAGGATCTTTTCTTCTCATCTATTTCATATGGAAGAATAGTATAATTTTTTATTAATCATTTTGTATCCCAAAATTTGCATATAGTAGGCTATCAATAATGCTTTACTAACTTAATTAAATAATAATATGACCTCCCTTGTTCAAGCAATGAAGAATTAAAAATGAATTAAAATTCACTCTGATCAGAGTTATAAAAATAAAATTATAACTTGAGTGAGGCAAAGAAAAAGCTTTCTGATGGCCTCTAAACGCAAAACCACCGTGCAGCTTTGGAGAAGTCAGTCTGGACTGGGAAGGATCCTGGACCCTCTGTCTATATGGAAGGGTACCAGCAGATCAGTTTGGTGGCTTGACCTTTCTTTGCCATTTGTTTCCTTTGTAGAAAGGTACTTATGGTACCAATAGCCCATTAATTTTTTTTTTTATTTCATTTCCTACCATTCCTGGACGTTAGTATACAGGAAATCTTGAAGGTATTTTCTTAGTTCCCCTAAGTGACTCCAGACATAGTAATATCTGTCCCACATCTTAAGAAGTTTATTGAACATTTTTGGCCTCCTTAAATGTTAAATAATGCATAATAGTCTATGCATTTATACACAATCCTTCATAATATAATTAAACTGATTTCCATCCATTCAAGCTTTGAAAGGGAAAGACACAGCAAGTTGAAACCCTTTTCATGTCTCATTAAACATGTTTTTATATTATTAGTTATTAGGAAACTCAGTCAAAACCATAATGAGATATACTTCAAAACCATTAGATGGCTAGAGTTAGGAAGGAAGTCCAGAAGGAAGGAAAGAGGGAAGGAGGGAGGGAAGGGGGGAGGGAGGGAGGGAGGAAAAGAAGAAGGGAGAGAGGGAGAGAGGGAAAGTTAGTTTTGTTGAGGATATAAAGAAATTGTAACCTATATACAATATAATGGGAATGTAAAAAGGTGTGTCCATTGTGGAAAACAGGTGTGTATGAGAAAGATGTTCCTTTCAGAGGGGCAGTGTGGGCAAGATCTGGTAAATACTTTCTTCATCTCAGTCAGTTACAGACTTAATACTCGATCCCTAACTTTGGCTGCTTTCCTCTCTCCTTTATCACTTACTCCACTTTCTTGGTTCCTCATCACCACAAACCTCTACAAACACACTGCGTTTTCTTGCTTTCCTTAGAAGATAGACCATTCTAATTTCACAATGCTGGTACATCTTAAAGCAGTTCACTTCAAAAAAAAAAAAAAAAAGATGGGCATGCACAAGAATGACAGATATCGGGAGTTATCAGGGTTTAAACAATTTTAAAATGTGCTCATAATATTTATTTGCTGCTTTAAGTTTTATGTATTTGGAGAAAAAGCATTTATTGAGCAATATTTTATGTTGTGAAACTATCAGGTCACATCACTCCTCTACTCATACCCCATTAAAGGCTTCCCACATCACTCAGCATATATTTCAACCAGTTATTATGAGCACAAGACTACATGATCTGTGACTCATCTCCCTTCACTCTCTGATCCTTCCAGAGTCTAGCCCTCTGGTCTCTTTGCTGTTCCTCTGACTCACCACAGTCTCCCTCATCAGAGTCTGTACACTCACTTTCCTTTTGCCTGAAACTGAAACTGTCTTTTCCCAACTATCTATATGACTCACTTTTTCATTTCCCTCAACACTCTGCTCAAACGTCAACTTCTGGAGAGGCCTTCACTAACCATAAATGATATCCCCCACCCACCTACCTACCTGCTCTGGTCATTATCCCCCCATGCTGCGTTTCTCTTCACAGAACTCATCACCACTAATACACTGTGGTTGGTTGGTCTGTAGCCAGCGTCTTCCACTGAAGTGTAAGTTCCATGAGGAAGGGACTGTGTCATTTTTGTTCATTACTATATCTTACCAACTAAATGGGGGGCGTCTACAGCAAGTCCTCTATAAATATCACTTCTAGTAATAAGTTTTGCTTACATTACTGACTTGGCTGAGTTCTTACATGGGTGATATGCTGTACTAAAGTTTTCTACAGGGGTCATCTCATCTAAGCCTCATGGCAACTCTACAAAGTGCCATAATCCTCATATTAAATTACACACTAAAATGTGGGAAATGAGACACAGACAGGCTACTCAAACTGCCCACAATCATCAATTAATTGGATCTTGTCTAAAGGACATAGGCATCACCTTAAAAGAGCTCCCACTACCCCTCCAATGGGACAATTTGATCATCAAAGAAGTAATAACTGCAACTGATTGAAACACTAAAACACATCAAAAGTTTATAGTCAAACAAACAAACATTATTTGGTCATTTTTTGGAGATTACTAAAGTCTTGATTTACTATTCTGAAAATTATTAAATAAAAGGAAAGAATCAAGCATTTTTTTTTGTACAAACTGTACTTCAGGATAATGAAGTTATCATTAAGAGAAGATTCTTAACAAATTTCCAGCCAATATTTACAGAAAGAAAGAATATTTTTTTCTTTTTTCTCTTTTTTTTTTGTAGTTTTGGCCAGGGCTGGGCTTGAACCCACCACCTCCAGTATATGGGGCCAGCAACCTACTCCTTGAGCCACAGGCGCCACCCATAAGAATATTTTTAATCACATTTTTTTCCAAGCCCTAATGACGTCACAGATCTAGGCAATGATAATGAATGGACAGCAAAGCCAAGAGATGACACATGGATGGGGAAACTTTATAATGAATAAATCAGGTTGATAAAAGTAAAACTATCAGACCTTATCTGCCTCATGATAAGATGCATTAGAAAGTCTATAGTACCACCTATAAAGGTTCCTTCCAGAAGAACCAAAGTTGAGTCTAATCAACCCCCATCCTCAAGATTTACCTGCTTATGGGAAGAAGGAAGGATAAGAGAATGTGTTCCAAAATACCATGCAGAAGCAATCTGCCAAATACAAACTATGAGACATTCCATGGAATAGATGACCCATTTTCTTCAGCAAATAAGTAGTATGACAAGAAAAAGGAAAGGGATATTGTTACAAATTAAGACAGACCTAGGACTCATAACAACCTTGTATATAGAGCTATTATGTTTGGATCCTTATTTCAAACACAACTGTAAAAAGACATCTATAAAGCAATTGAGATGGAATTTTATATGACAGCAAGAAACTATTGCCAATTTAGTCAAATATCCACATCTATTAAAGATTCATACTAAAATATTTACAGGTAACTTGAAATTTGCCTTCAAGTACATTCCAGCAAAAAAAAAAAAAAAAAAAAAAAAGCAGCAAAGAAAAAGAGAAGAAATAAGACTGTCAAAATGTTGGTTTAAAGGTAGACCTTTTCCTCTCTCCTCTACGTGCCTATTAACAAGCTAGATTTTACTCATAGGTCTTAGTATTTCTTTCTAAATTGACAAGGTTATATCTTCAGTTATATCTTCAGTTTTCAATAACTTCTGGCTAAATTTTTTTTAATATTTACATTCTTGAATTTTTTTATCAACACGTTAGCCAAATATGAAGTTTTAGTTTCTCTCAAAACTCTGAGGATGTTGCCCCATAGTTTTCTGGTACTTGCAAGACATTTGAAGCCAGTCCAATTTGGGTTCACAAAACACTACAGAATTCTCAGTTCTTTAACACATATTGAAATTGTTGCTTGCCAATGCTCTGTCTATACTAGCAGTTCTCAACCTGTCGGACCGACCCTTTCACAGGGGTCACCTAAGACCATCCTGCACATCAGATATTTACATTACGATTCAGAACAGTAGCAAAATTACAGTTATGAAATGGCTACAAAAATAATTTTATGGTTGGGGACCACCACAACATGAGGAACTGTATTGAAGGGTCATGGCATTAGGAAGGTTGAAAACCAGTGGTCTAGACCCTCATTCAAGAGTTCCTCGAAAAAAAGAATCGTGCTGTTTACCAATATGTATCTAGCTTCTAATTCAATGATAGGAGCTCTATAGAAATGTACTAAATGGATAGATGCATGTTGTAAAGTCAAAGGAAAACCTCTCAGTATGTGTCTGGAAGTTTTTCTTTGTATTACTACATTCAGAACATATTGTATCTTTCATATGCATTGTTAGATTTCACCCAAAACTAAGGGAGTCTGTACATTCTGCCTTTATTTCCTCACTCTATACCCTCATAACTTTACAGACTGGTTTCCCCGCTTCATGTTCTACCGGAATGGTTCTTCCAGACATTAATGTTTTCTAAGTGCCTTTTCACATCCTTTATTCTCCTTGACTTCTCTATAGTATTCAAGATGGTCAAGGACACCGTCTCTCTTACTGAGAACCTTCTATAAACAATTATACTGCCAGGCCTCATGTACCTCAGCTGCAAGTTGTTAAGAAATTCAAATAGGAATTTTCAACATGGATTTAAATATGCCTGCAAGTATTTTCCCTCATATACATTGTATCTATGTTCTACACCATGATACAGGTAAATCACCACAAACTTTAGTGACTTACAAGGTTATTAGGAAGTACAGCACAATCTCAGTAGGCTATAGTCAAGGTTTTTGCAAAGTAATGTCCCTTTCTGGAGGGTGTAGAGGGGAATCTATTTTCTAGTACTTTCCAAATTCTTGAGACCACCTACATTTCTTGGGTCATGGCCTTTTTCTCCATCTTTAAAGCCAGCAATATCACATCTCTCTGACCCTTCCTCTGTCTTCGTATTTCTACTTAAAGAACTCATGTGTTTAGATTGACTTCAAATGGACAATCCAGGATAATTTTCCCATCACAAGATCTGTTCCCTTAATCACACGTGCAAAACCCCTTTTTGCCATATAAAGTAATGCAGTCACAGATTCCAGAGAAGAAGGCATGGATGTCTTGAAGGGGCCAATATTCTGCCTATTTTATATAGAGAAAGGGTGCCAAAAAATGTATATATTTTAAGAAAGCAAAAAACTGTATTAAAATTATAATACTCAATATATACCAATAATATTTGTTATCTTGTATATTGTTATCTTTTATCTCTTGTAATTGCAGAAGTCAAATGTGACTGAATATTACAATATGAATATAATATGAAAACTAGAGAGATACACAGGCTGGATCGTTCCCAAACAGCATGCATGTGTGCACACACACACACCCCCCCATCTGGTTATTTGCAGCATATCTCACTCTCTTCCCACTAAACTAGACAGAAAGTCCTTTGAATATAAAGCCCGTGCTTTATCCTTTTTTGCATACCATGTAGCATGTAGCACATTATTTCGTACATTTTGTACATATTAAATAAGTGTATTTGGAGGGTTATAGGTGTGCCTCATTTTCTTAACACCAAATTCTAACAATAGATACACAGGCCATTAAGTCTAATTCTCATGTTTGTTTTTTATTTTTGAGACAGAATCTCACTCTGTCACCCTGGGGAGAGTGTCATGGTGTCACAGCTCACCACAACCTCAAACTCTTGGTCTCCAGCGATCTTTTTGCCTCAGCCTCCCAAGTAGCTGGGACTACAGGCACCTGAACCCATGCCCTGCTAGTTTTTCTGCTTTTTGTAGAGACGGGTTTTTGCTTTTGCTCAGACTGCTCTCAAACTCCCAAGCTCAAGCAATTCACCAGCCTCAGTCTCCCAGAATGCTAGGATTAAAGGTTCACTGACTAATCTTTACATTAACCATACTGCTTTGCCTACAGAGTACTGTATCATGGCATGGACCTATGGAATCTGTTCTTTCATTCTCTCTGCTTTACACTCCCAGTTTCTATCAGATTTTGTAACATCAAATGCCTTTCCAGCCGCTCAGGTGATTTAAAATTAGTTCAGGTGTGCCATCTACTGGCATTTTAAGAAAATAGTCATCTTTGCATGAGTGATACTTAGTGTACTGAGTATAACCACTTATCTACCATTCTCAGTAATACAAGCTTAAAAAAGGCAATGGGAAATAAAAATTCGCTGATGATATGAAGAATAATTAGTAGTGTGAATCCTTTCTACCACAATTAGAATCAAAGTTAATTTTAAAAAAAAGAAAGGTTTTTGATTTGAAGCCTTTTATAAATTTTATTAACCAGACTTTAGTGACTGTTTTAATTTCATTTTGTGATTAACTTACTATTAATTGAAAACTTACTTTACTTGGTGTCCATTTTTAATATAGATTATATTAAACCAATGTCAATCATCAATTGTAGTTACGTAGGATAGCAGAAAAAGAAGGAAAGGACAAATTTTCTTAGCCCAGGATATTGATTGTACTCCCCTGGAGACCTTAACTAATCATAACAATGTCCAGACTCAGCCATGAAGGGATCATGTTGGTCTGGGGCAGGACCCAAATGTCTGCACGCCCCTGGATGAATCAAAGGTACAGCCAGGATTGAGAACCTGGCCACTGATATAAGAGATGTAGCTGAATCACTAATTTTGGTCTTTTTCTCCAAAAGTAAAACAAAAACAGTAATAAGGAATTATTGCCTGGCACAGTGGCTCCTGCCTATAATCCTAGCACTTTGGGAGGCCAAGGCAGGAGGATCACTTGAGGAGTTCAAGACCAGGTAGGGAACATAATCTCCGCAAAATTTTTTTTAAAAATTAGCAGGGTGTGGTAGCACGCCCTTTAGTCCCAGCTATTCAGGAGGCTGAGGTAGGAGGATTGCTTGAACCCAGATGTTTGAGGTGGCAGTCCCCAGGCACTAGAGCAAGAGTTGTGACTTAACTTTTACTATCAAAAAATGTAGAACTAAAAAAGTCTGTTGTTAGACATTTCTCTAATAAATGTTTTGCTTTATTTCTTCTACTTACCCTTTTCACTGAGGTGCTACTAATTAGGAAAATTATCAGAAGACTAAATCACAGGCTAAAGATATTTAGACCAGGGGTCCTCAAACTTTTTAAACAGGGGGCCAGTTCACTGTCCCTCAGACCTTTGGAGGGTCGGACTGCAGGCCCCAGGACAAGTCAGCTGCTAAGCAGGACAGGCAGCAGCAGCAAAAACACCCAGCAGGCCTTATAAATTTCCTACGTGGGCCACATGTGGCCTGCGGGCCATAGTTTGAGGATGCCTGATTTAGACATAGCATTTCAGTTTGGATTTTTTTTATAGTTCACCTTTGAAGACCTTTCAAGGGCATGCCGCCTCCCACCTTAGTGGGCCATTCCATTCCATGTGCAGGGTCCTTCTTAGTCCTAGGGACTTCTGTGACATGAGGTCAATTCCAGCCCAGTCTTTGCTGTTTAAGGTCACTTCACATGTAGGGGGAAACCCACAGGTATCTTGCGACAACATAATCCTTAAGTTTATTGGGGGGTTCATGGTGCTCACTTCATTATGCTTCATAACTTAAACTTGTTACAAATATATTCTGTTGTATATATCAAATATTTCATACTCAAAAAACAGAAAGAAACCCTAAGGATGATGCTGAAAATTTAATTCCTTTAAATAGGAAACATTCCAGGGCCAACCCAATCTCCCAAAACTGATATAGATGAGACTGTTTCTCCCTAGGATGCTCCAAGTAGGATCAGACTCAAGTTGCTCTAGGGTTAGAAGGCTGGTTCAGTGTTGTTGATTTATAGTCTCCTACTCATACTTCAGATAATAAAGTATATCTTAAATGAACAAGGAAAAATTAGTCATCTTAAGCAACACATATGTTGGAGGACTCAATGCACCAAAGGCCCTGAGTCTTCCCGCACATTTTTGCTGCATAGGCCAAGGATGCAGGCCTGACTGCTTTTTACCTGAACCATTTCCCAGAGTCACCTTTGTATTAAGCACCCTTAAGGAATGAGATAACATCTTCTCTCAATTTTAGGCTTGCTCACCATTCACAATAAAAAAATGATAGATTCCATAAGTTCACTGTCCCTCAGCTGCATCATAAACCCAACGCACCCATCTTGACATCCAACTAAGTTCACCTGTATCCCCTCCACCATGGGACTTGGAGTGCATGGACAACTGGTGCCAACAGGATGCACAGGCTCTTTGCTGTGCTATGAGCAATAAAGTCTTCTGCCAACATCCATGAAACACTAACAGACTAATTTGTTATAGCTAATTTGTTACTTATCCTTGGTTTCCCATTCCACAGTTTCAGTTACCTGTGGTCAACCTTGCTCTGAAAATATTAAATGGAAAATTCCAGAGAAAAAACAATTTGTAAATTTTAAATTGCATGCTGTTCTAAGTAGCATGACAAAGTATTGTGCCATCCCACTGAGGATATGAATCAGCCCTTTGTCCAGTCTATTCATGTTTTCCACACTTCCTGACTATCAGTCACTTAGTAACTATCTGAGTTATCAAATCAGCTGTCACAGTATCACAGTACTTGTGTTCAAGTCACCCTTATTTTATTTAATAATGGTCCCAAAGTGCCAAGGTAGTGAGGCTGACAATTCAAATATGCCAAAAAGAAGCCACAAAGTGCTGTCTTTAAGTGAAAAGTTTAAGTGCTGTCTTCACTTAATAAGGAAGGGGATAAAAGCATGTGTAAAAGTTGTTAAAAGCTATAGTACAACAAGACATTTTGAGAGAGAGCACATTCACATAATTTCAACTATACAATATTGTTGTAATTGTTCTTTTATATTATCAGTTCTTGTTAATCTCTTACTATGGCTAATTTATAAGTTAAACTTTAACTAATTAAGGTTAAATATCATATGTATGTATGTATGGGGGAAAAACATAGTATATCTATGGTTTAGTACCATCCACAGCTTCAGGCTAGGGGTCTTGGACCATATCCTGTGGTTTACAAGACAGATACAACCCTGATGCATTTTGCAAGGCCTTGAACATGTGATCTTAGTGACAAGGATGAGATGCTGATAGAGACACATGACCTTCTAGGGGTGAAAGGAAAAGGGCCCTCCTTGGTTGGGTTAGAGGGTATGGAAAGACTTTCTGAGACCCTAGGTAGTAGTAAAGGTGGGCAAGTAGAATAAGAGACCCTCATTGTCCTATGCATTAAATGAGGTTGAACAACAAAAGATGGAGTTGAAATAAGCTGCCCAAATATTGCTTTGGCTGTGGTGTGCTCTTCTTCAGGGTGGGAGAAGGGAAGGATGTTATTATGACAATGGGACAGAAAGCCTTACGTTCCAGCCAAAAGCCAAGGCAATGTGGCTATGGCTATGAGTCAAAGGTCCCCAAAGCTGAAACACATGGTGTCAGCAATGAGGACAGAAAACTAACAGCCTGGCATTGTGGTGGGTGCCTGTAGTCTCAGCTACTAGGGAGGCTGAGGCAAGAGAATCTCTTGGGCCCAAGAATTTGAAGGTGTTGTGAGCTGTGATGCCCCAGCACTCTACCAAAGGTGACATAATGGGACTCAGTCTCAAAAAAAAGAAAAAGAAAATCTGATCCCTGGTGACCTGGTGACTCTCAGGACTAACATCTCCATTTGGGGGTATACCGACTAGGACATAAGTACAAGCAAAGGGCAAATTAGCTGGTCAAATGAAAATAAATTGTTTGAGCACATGGATGGCCTGGCTCTAGTTTCGTCTCGGTTTTGCATAAAGGAATAATAGCTACCCCTTTGAGGAAAACTTTATCTGTCACTTGACTACCTAAAACAAAGCTACTGACTCAACAGGGCCGGATTCACAGAGATTCTCCTAAGTCTCTGGGCCTGGTTTACCTTTGGTTCAGCTCAGCTGAAAACTGAGGGAGCCGATAGTGCTTCTGTGCTGTTTGACCTTGCCACCAGCTATACAAAGCCTGGTCACTGGGGTCAGAACTGAAAACTGTCTCAGAGCTTTGGTCAGTTGGACTGAGGAGCAGGTTCTTAGGAAGAACAATTCATGATAGACTCTGAATATCCTCACGTTTTTTCTGGGTAGGTCAAGAATGCAGAGTTCTGACTGCTCTTTTCTACAGTCATTTCTCCTGCTGTGTTTCAGTGAACAATCTTCAGGAAGGAGGCAAAGTTGCTCCCTCTTCCTGCCACCTACCCCTTACTCATGGCTTACTTTAAAAGCAACAGATTCCCTAAACTCAATATTCCTCAAATGTGACACAATCCACACAGTGCACAGCACCCATTTAACCTCATGCCCATCTTTGTCACCTTCATCAGTATTGGGGGACATGGGGAATTGACACCAACATCATCCTCATGCTGCTTTCTGTGTATGAGTTACAAAGTCCTCTATCTCTGATGTAGCTGTCTCCAGTCTTCTGTGATGGGCTAACTTGTTATCTTGCAAGTAGGGTAAAATCCCAGACCCTTCACAGACCCTAACTTCACGAGGACTGATGTAAGAGTAAAGTCCTGTATTTTCCAAAGGTCTTTGACAAAGGCACTTTAAGCATCTGACGTACGTGTTTTATCCACATACCTAATATTTGGTCTCCACTAAGTCACTTTGCTATGTTAAAATAATTTAATTGCCCATTCTTTCAATTGTTTTATTCTCCCAAAAGAAATATTTATTCTGCACAAGACACTCTTGTCAACTTTTAATACCAATACTATAATGGCAACAACTAATATTTACATAGTGAGAAGCATTTTTCTAAAGACTTGAGGCATTGTTCTGTATATATATTATCTTTACTCCTTAAAACATCCCTCTGAGGAGGATAACGTTTATTGTACAGATCAAGAAACCGAGGCACAATATCTACAGTTGAGTGAGGGAGGAACGAAGATTCAAACCCAGACAATCTGACTTCAGTCCTCATTTTTAACCTCTAGCTATACTGCCTTACAGAAGGAACTTCTACTCCCAGCATCATAATGGGCCACAGAGGCCTAGAGATCTTTGCCTTAAATCTTAATTCAGCTCAGACTTTTAATGCTTAATTTTGACTTACTAACATTTTAAAATGCTTTTTGACAACCTATAGTAGATAATTTTGATCTTTCAGATAGTTTTGATCTTTCTATCCAGCAATTGCATGAATCCAGTGTCAAGTTTTAATTTTCTGTATTGCTTACTATTGGTGCTGTAAAACATTATCATGAATTAAGTGGCTTAAAACAACATAAATTTATTATCTTATAGTTCTGAGGTCAGAAATCCAAAATGAGCTGGCAAGACTGGGTCCCTCTGAAGTTCTTGAGAATAGTCTGTTTCTTTTCCTTTTCCAGGTCCCTGAATTCCTTGACTCATGACTCATACTCCATCTTCAAACCAATGGTATAATATCCTCAAATCTCTCTCATTTTCACTTTCACTCTGACCCTCTTGCTTCCTTCTTTCCCTTATAAGGGACACTTGTGATTACAATGGACCCATCTAGATAATCCAGAATAGTCTCACCATTGCAAACTCCTTAAACAACTACATTGAAAAATTCCTTTTCCCACGTAAAGTAACATATCCACAAGTCCTAGGGATTAGGAAATGGATGTCTTGGGGGGACCACTCACTCTTTTGTCTACCATATGTTCTAAATAGTTATCTTTTCCTGCACTATACAAATTTTCAGATGAGTGTCTGGACTAGAGATTTAACCAAGCCCAACTCACTCTTCTGTCTACCATACACTCTAAGCAGTTATCTGTTCCTGCACTACAGAAATTTTTATAAGAGTGTCTGAACTGGAGATTTAAACAAGCCAAATTCATCAGATAATTAGCAATCTATTTCATCTTGGCCTTCAGAATGGAGCCCCAAGAGTATTTTATCTTTTGGAGTCAAAGAAAAAAACCTGCTGGAACACATGTGGTAGGAAATTTTAACCATTGTAACAACATAACAGCTTAAGTATTTAAAAACATACCTGAAGTCGGGCATTCATTTGCATGAACTCTTGCTGATTTTTCATGTTTTCGTTCATAGATTTTGAAAATATAAACCCCATCTTGACCTAAAAGTGTAAAGAAGCAAAGAGACTTAACTTACTACATGCATCTTTGTATGCTCTGCTTTGGGCCACCATGAGATAATGACAAAGTACAAAACAGATAAAATTTCTGACCAAGGAATATGGTGTGAGTTCTAGTCCTGGCTCCTAACTACCTGCTAGACCTTGGGCATAATTAACTAACCTATCTATCACTTACTTATCTAAGACCAGCTAACTACATGGGTTCCAAATTCTTTCATGCTCTATATGGTTTTATGTAAGTACAGAAGATCTTCAGTTAGTTGTTGATTCCACTTTGAGAAGTTACAAAACTCAGAGAAAAGTTATAACTTCTCTACCCTCCTCAACAATGTTGCTAATGTATTTTCTCCTTAGCAGGCTGTTGAGTTATGGAACCGCACGTCACTGAGGCCAGTCTTAGGACTTCACAGCCAGGATTCATAGTATCATATGGAAAGCCCATCCAGAGCTCCTAATTTCCATGTCATTATTAGGGAAGCCTGGGTTCTGGCTAACTGAGGAGAAGATGGTGTGGAAAGGGGAGTATTTCATGTCAAGTGGGATGGGTTATCTGCTAATAACCCATCTGCTAATGGGACTCCAAGTGAGTGGGAGTTGCAAGCCAAGACTTCAGTGACTTCCTTTTACTCTGACCAAGGATTTGCTACAGAATTACAGGTGTTCTGAGACAGGGTCATCTTCAAGCTAGCACACAAGGCCACGTCACTTACTGGGGAGAATAGATACAGCCCTGAACAAGCCTGGAAGGTCATGAGAGTTTCCTTCTCCTCTGCCACTTTCCAGCACCCTGTGACTAGAGTTCGAAGCCACTTACTAAAAGTGGCGAGATCTAGCATTTCTTTCCTTTCTCCAAACTTTGACAGCCACCATGTGAATCATCTTTAAAAGAAGACCATTAGTTACCTGAAAGCAAGAAGGATATATTAATATTATCCTTCTTCACAATCTCCATGGTGTGTCTACTTTCCACAAATGTTTGTACAAAGCACGAATGATACAAGATAAAAAAGAAATGTCATTTGCCTTTCCTTATTTTTCTTCTATACATAGGAGTGGATGATTGAATTTTTATATCTTCTTCAAACATTTATAAAGAAAACAGACATCTTCTAGTACCATTTCTCCATGCACATATCCTGTATGGCACACCACTAGGTCTGTTTAAGTATTCCTGTTTGTAAGGGGGTGGGATCTCCCCTATAGAAAGGTACAATCTCATGTCAATAATCTAGAGAAGAGAAACTATTTAGGCAGTTAGGATTTAGTCTTACCTTTTTCTGGGACTTGCTCTCTTCAGTATGGACTTTTACTTTGGGTGTGTTAGAGGAAACTCCCAGAAAGATAGGTCAAAGGTAGAAACTAAGCAGGAAGAAGAGCTTCCCTCTGGGAAACCACACCTGAAAATAAGCACACCACACTCTGTCAAATGCACCCTAAAGTTCAGTATTTTTACCTTCTCTCCTCCCCCATCCCTTACAAAGCCATTTTCCAAAGTCTTGGAGTATTCATTAGGGAAGCTGGAATACTCTCAGCTTTTTCTCTCCCACTCACAAAATATATACCAGAAAATAAGCAAAGTGGCCTCACAATAGGGAAATTTTTGATTTCACTGATTTGCATAGACTAAGTCTTTCAAAAATTTTAATGCTTGGCTTGGGGCCTATAGCTCAGAGGCTAGGATGCCAGCCACATACACCGGAGCCGGAGGGTTTGAATCTAGCCTGGGCCTGCAAAACAACAATGACAACTACAATCAAAAAATAGCTGGGCATTGTGGCAGGTGCGCCTGTAGTCCCAGCTACTTGGGAGGCTGAGACAAGAGAATTGCTTAAGCCCAAGAGTGGTTGCTGGGAGCTGTGAAGCCATAGCACCCTACCCATGGTGACAGCTTGAGACTCTGTCTCAAAAAAAAAAAAAAAAAAGTCTAATGTTTTATCAAGGGCAACAAATTTCTTGCTACTTAATACAATGTAGATACCAGTGTGTCTCAGAGGGCTGAGAATGCTGACTTGAATCCTTTCTGCCTTCATTTTTCCTTTGATTACTCCTGAGACTCTAGAAAGGAGTCCAAAGTCTCCTTAATGCTCCAGCCCTGGAAGATGCTCTTCTGGGGAGGAGGATCCAGACTGCAAGTTCCAAACAAATTTTTTCTGGTCACCCCTGAGAACATGAATTTGATCTTACTACTTTTTAAAAAAGATAATTCCATGAATCTGTCATCCACATTTCCACACTCACTTGTTTCCTGACCAAATAACACATTATTTAAACTTACGACTGGTCGTATAATCACAGTCATTTTCCATAAGGCTTTGGGTTCCATTCGGAATAGGGTCACTTGACCTTGCAAATAACAGCCCAGAGCCCACGCTTCCCAGAGGTTTTCTGTAATTAACTCCACCCTTCCTCCCTGGAGTCAGTTACTATAAGTTAGGGATTCCCCGCAATGGTATGAGGCTTTCTAGTGACGTTTTTCCCAACACGATTATACGATATGGGGAGGTCACAAGTCCAGGTGACGAGAACAGACCAAGGGACAACAGTAAAGCCAAGGCGTGGAGCAGCCGCGCAGCTCAGCCTGACACGCCCGGGCCCGGGAGCTCGCGCCGGCTGTCAAGGCCACGCGGATCCTTCCCACTCTCCGCCTGAGACCCGCGCTTACTCACTGGGCAGTGGGTGGCAGCGGCGCAGTCACAGAGAATCGCCGCGGAGGCCTCCACACGCGGGTTCCTTTGGACCCGGGCACCACCCCTGCCTTGCCCTACAGAGCCTTGGGATTGGCTGCCCATGACAGCAGACAAGCCTCAGCCAATCAGCGCGGCCCCAGGCTTCCTGACCCGGCCTGCGGTCCCGGCAGAAGCCTCGCGTGTTCTTTGTCACAAGATCTCGAGACCCCGAGGTGGGCGGGGCAGGTCAAAGCGGCAAATTCAAATCCGTAGCTACTCAGCCGCCAGATTTTGAAGGGAAGCAGAGTAGAAATCATAGTTAGATGTCTCAGTATCCTTATCTGTAAAATTGCCTCCATTAAAGTGGCAAGAGGTAAGCCAGTAAACGAAAAAGAACAGACTTGACTGTAATTACTAATTTTTCCTTTTCGGACAGAGCCACCTTTCGCCTGTGACTCTGAGAGATGTCAGTTACTTCTCACTGCCACCAGCAATTACTGTTATCTTGAGTAAGCTACGTCTCTCTCCCAGTCTCCTTGACAATACATACAAGTGTGTTTGTTGGCACTCTACCCTTTACTACCAAATGGCTAGGGAGAATAGCATAAATGGCCCTGCATATGGGGCTCATGCCTGTAAACCGAACACTGTGAGAGACCCAGGCCGGTGGATCGCTTGAGCTCAGGAGTTGGAGACCCCATTTCTACTAAAAATATAAAAACTAGCTGGGCGTGGCGGCAGGCACTTCTAGTCCCAGCTACTCAGGAGGCTGAGGTAAGAGGATCTCTTGAGCTATGGGTTTGAGCTTGCTGTGACCTATGATGCCACAGCACTCTACCCATAGTGACAGAGAGTGAGACTCTGTCTCAAAAAAAAGAAGAAGAAAAGAAAAGAAAGAGAGAGAAAGAGAAATAGAATAAACAACACTAGCCTCTGACTTTGAAGAAGGTCCTGCTTTAGACCTGGCTTCCATGAGGAAGGTCCCTGCTTTAGCAGTCGCTAACTGCCACATCAGGAGAGAAAGCATCTAGCCTCCTCCAGGTTCAGCGTGCGAGTGAACAGCACACTGACCTCCTGGGCTTATCTCTCAACTCCAGCCCTCAGTATTCTGGAGCTTGGGTCCCACATTCCAGACACTGTTTGTTGAATAGTTGGATGGGAAAATTGCAACATTCTCCCCTTTTCCAGCTGTGAGAGTGGGTGGGTTACCAGGAGCAAAATCTTATGGGGCTTTGGTGCTCTTTAAGGGTGGTTAACAACTGAACTAGAAGTAAGGAATAATGTCTAAGTGCACAGATTCTAACACAGACATCCCTACATTCAGTGTCCAACTCTGTCACTGCCACTCTGTGACCTTATCACATCTAGGATAGGACTAAAACCATCTAATTTATTGAGTTGTGAGGACTACATTGTTGTGAGATAATCTATTTAGATACTTAGCAGAGTGTCTGTGACATAGTTAATCTTCAATAAATAATAGTAATAAACCATCAACAGTAAGGAGCTGTTACTATGTAGGCCTGAAGGGAGAGAAGGAAGGGAGCTGTCACTAAAACCAGTAAGAGCTGTAGATATGGCTGTAGGAGAGGGTACTCAACAGGAACTATGTTCTTCACTAAAGGAAAGAAATCATTGCCAACTTTTGGCTGAGCAGTGTGAGATCCTATAGTTATAGCCATACTGGGACCTCAGCCCAAAGCAGAGACAGAGTGAGGAAGAAAGGCACACACTCTACCCTCCTATCTCTGATATCCTGCTGGGGTCTTCCTTTGGCTGGATCCACCATGAAGCCAGAGGACAAGGGAGCAGGGTCGATGTAGTCTGTGGAGGTCAGCCTCCTAGGCACAATGCCTGGAGGGAAAAATATAAAGAATTTGTTACATCATTTCTACAACTTTGGGTTTATTGTGTTTGGAAGTCCTACATCTAAAGGAAGAATTTCTTCCGCTAGAGTACCAAATCATGGTTCTAATGAACTGGAAGTTGAAATGCCCCAAGATCATTTCGGTTTTTCATACTGATGGAATTGAGATGATTGATCCCAATGACCAAGTAGAAAATTGGGTTACAGCTATACAATGAGGGCAAGGAGAACTATGCATGACACCCAGAGATGGGCACCATGTGCGACAATAATGATCACTGGATAACTAGTGTAACCCAATAAAGTCAGGACCTCTTAAATGTCAGATAGTGCAAAAATTAAAATGTTATATCACGACAGTGGGTAAAAAAATCTTGATGTACCTGGTTCCTGGCATGGGGCAGAGGAAACAAGTGAAAAAGAAGCTACAATGGGCGGTGCCTGTGGCTCAAAAGGGTAGGGCACTAGCCCCATATGCTGGAGGTGGCTGGTTCAAACCCAGCCCCAGCCAAAAAAAAAAAAAAATGAAAAATAGAAAATGAAGCTGTGATTATCAATTTAGTCTTGCAACAAGATATAGAGGCAGGGACTATGCATTTAAAATGTTAACTGATTATTTCTTCCCATCCCTATTAATCTGTTACCTTGCATGATGAGTACTAGTGGAGATTTAGTTCCTATACCTGAATTGAGATCACCTCAAGGCAGTAAGTGGCTGATGGGACTTGTTAAAAAAACCAAAACTAGACAACAGTTAAAGTAGTAAAATTGGATTTTATTCAGGAATTATTGGTAATAATAGGCAGGAAAAGACTTCAAGTAGAACTAGATTTAATTCTAAATACAGCAAGGATAAATGGGGATTTGTAGCCAAGGAGAAGAGTGAAAGTGGTAGGAGGTCAGTGGATGGAAAATTACTAAGAGGCATTATCAAGGGTAGGGGGGATTCTTGCTGAACTGACCTAATAGGATTCTTGCAGAAGGCAGGCAAGAATGATCAGATATCCCCTGGGTCGGGGGGAAATGAGGAATTTGATCATCTATTGAGCGTGATCAAATAGCCAAGGTGAGGGGATTTTCTCTGCACTGACTTAACAGGATTCTTGCTAAAACTGATTCTGAAAGGATGGACACTGACACCAAGATCAAGGCCCTCAAGGAGAGGACTTAAGAGGAGCCTGACTAAAGTCTGTCAAGGAGAACATCTTGACAGGCATGGGCTAACACCTGTAATGCCTGCACTTTGGGAAGCTGAGGCCTGAGGATCACTTGAGGCCAGCAGTTTAAGAGAAGCCTGGCAACATAGCACGATCCTGTCTGTATAAAATGTTTGGTTTTTTTTTTTAAAGAGGAGGAGAATATTTTGTCATACTCTATGACTCTTATGTGTAGCAGATGAGCTTCTCTTTATCTAAGCAAAGGGAAACAATAAATGCTGGGTGACAAAACACATGGGCTTTTGTGTTTTCTGCTTGCCCTCCCTCACATCCATTCTCCTCGCTTTCCTGCCCTGTTCCCTGCCCTACAAGCATTGAAAAGTGTCATCTGGACTCTCCTCAGCTGGTTTCCATTTGCATTCGGGCAGTGAAAGGCATTCAGGAAGATGTGAGGCAAAAGAAAAAAGACATCAGGATACATATTCTCCATTCCTTCTCTGGTTTTGGCTACAGATCTGCTGGTGGATATGTTTATCCATAAATGTACCTCCTTTGACAAATGGTTCTTCCTTCAGGGCTCAAATTCACTGAGTTCTGGAAACACTTTCCTCCCTTGCTATATATCCCAGAGGTGGCACGGGTTCCTGCTATTGCTAGATTCTGAACATTTCAACTAGGTGGGTTTTTTAACTTGGCCCATACCCCTTTAAATAGTGTCTTTGTTAATATATCTTTAGCCAAATCAACTGAGTCAAATTCTGATTCCTGATGGATATGCCCTTAAACTGTATACACACATTATAAATGTTTTTGTATAAATAATATTGTTCCTAGTTTTAAAATATAAGTGAAAAAGTGACTATAAGAATATATGCCCAGGGAATTGAGAAAAATCTTGATATAGTTATTAGACACTACATATTCTATATTCTATTTTATAGAATGTAGGTTAGGAGGATTAAAAGAAATTCATTTCAATATCAAATAGCATATAACTTTAACTTATGTGAATTATTCCCAGTTATATTAATTTTTGAATATATGTGTACGTAATTTTATGCAAACAAATGTGTATTGTCATTTCACATTATAGCACAAAGATTTTCATGTTGTTACATATTTACCATTTTCAACAGCTAAATTATTTCGATAATTATGTATATAATAATTTCCATTGTTGGATATTTATGATTTTTTGCTGTTGGGAATATTCATGTGTGTATACACATATATATTTGTATTACAAATATGTGGTTAAATAATATAAATATTTTAGAGAAATTAACATAAAATTCTCAGCTCATAGGAAGCTCCCTATCCCGGTACAGTAAAATCACTCAATATTTTCCTATACCTACATAAAGTATCAGTTTTCCAAAAAATAAAAGTATTTGGAAGCTCAAGATGTACCTAGACACATTTTCTTTTAACAGAGATGCTTTCACAAGGATGTGAATTTCCACATTAATCTGAAAACTGATTTAGCTAAGAACCTCAATCTTTGAAGGATTTCAAGCATGGGGCTGAGGCTAGAAGCTCTTTAATACTATGTATTAAACCATTCCAGCATGGTGTTATCCAATTCCTGAATTGTAACCTTTCACTCCAATCCTGGGGCATGCCTGTATGCTGGGCTCAATCTGGAGCAACAGATCCCCAGAGCTTTGTACAAGCTTTCTTTGGACTTTGCCCCTTCCTCAACAGTGACACCATGTGGCAGTGTAACATGTAGTACAAGGGCAGCAATGACGCAGATCCTTTTCTCTCCCCTCCTAAAGATTTTTTAAATTGAAATACAATTGAATTCACATATCATAACATTCACCATCTTAAAATATACAGTTGAGTGCTTTTAATATATTCAAAAAGTTGCGCAGCCATCACCGCTAAGCCCATAACATTTTTGTCAACAACAAAGAAACGCTGTACCCATTAGCAGTCACTTTCAATACTCCCTTCTCCCCAGCCCCTGGTAACTCTTTCTGTTTTTACAGATTTTCCTATTCAGAACATTTTGTATAAATGGAGGCCTACATTAATACATGACCTTTTGTATCTGGCTTCTTTTAACGTAGCATAATGTTTTTTCAGGTTCATCCCAGTTGCAGCACGTATCAGTACTTCATTCCTTTTCATGGCTGAATAATATTCCAGTGTAAGGATATATCACATTTTGTCATCCATTCAAAATTAATGGGCATTTGGATTTTTCCTGCTTTTTTTGCTATTATAAATAATGCTACTAAGTTTTTGAGTAAATATACATTTTCAGTTCTCTTAGGCATATATGTAGAAGTGGAATTATTGGGTCATATGTTAACTCTATGTCTAATTTTTTGTGGTTGAACAAGTTCACAATGCCTGCAACAGAAAATGAGGCTACTAATTTCACTGTGCACATGTGTTGTAGTTAAAAGCATAGATACTGGAGCCAGAATCCCTCAGTTTGAATCCTAGCTGTGCCATCTCCTAGCTGTGTAAATTTAGACAAGTTACTTGAGCTCTGTGCCTCAATATTCACATCTCTAAAACAGAGGCAATAATAGTACCTTCCTCATAGGATGGTTGTAAGATTTAAATGAGCCAACACATGTAAATCACTGAGATGGTGTCTGACATTTTTTAAATGCTATATGGTTTACTACTGCTATTTTAATCTTTATTCTAATTATGAATTCTTCTGTTAACTTGATAGTTTAAAAAAGTGATGATATAGCTTATTGAGGTTTGTCATTGAAAGATGACAAAAATGTAAGGGGGCAGTAATGCAAAGGGAAGCTTTTTTGAGTAGGGGGAAATTATACTTCAGAGTGTAACCTGAGTAATAGTGAGGCTTCACATGGTTCCCTCCAAGCATGGAATAGCATTCTAAGAAACAAACTGACTGCTCGAGCACGGAGGAATAATGAGGTTCTTCACCTTAACCTTTCTTAAGGAATTCCTGCAGATGCTTTGTACACAGCACAGTGAACAGGAAACTCCCAAAGTGTACTCTGGATGTTTTTCTCTTTCTAATTTTTTTCCATTCATAGTAGCTGCTGATATCTATCTGTCTTAACTGTAAGGTCACCACACCGCTAAACCAAAAACCGTGTTAACTTCCTTTTTCTGAAACCCTTGCAACTCACATGACCCTGTTCACAGCCTGTGAATCTCTGCCTCCTACAACCCTGAGAAATTCAGCCTGGTCTCCTGTCCTGATTGACTGTAAAAATAACAGAGTCCCGGAACTCTGATGAGTAAAATGATCTACCTTATTATCTGTGACATGATGATGTAATAAGAAATGTGCATTTAGTCTCTGTCCTCATTTTCTGCCACACAGCTCCTAAAACCTTTGTAAATTTCTTAGCAACATGTGTGCTTGGTACATCTTTTGTTCTATGTGATCTTTGACCCCAGTTCCTGACACAGAGCTCTTAATCCTTTGGAATTTCCCGGATGATAGAAGCATCTTTTGTTCTAATGAGGCAACTCTTGGTATGCTCTCAATAGGGGCCATAAAGAGCAAGGCATGATTAGAAGCCTGGAACTTGCAGCCCCATCCCCCTCATCCTCCAAAAAGGGGAGGAGGCTGAACAATAGCTGGTGTTCACTTGAAGAAGTCTCCATAAAAATCCCTGATCTAGGGGATTTGGGAGCTTCTGGGTTGCTGAACAAGTAAAGGTGCTTAGAAGGTGGCAATAGAAGCCTGTCTCCCCTTCTCCCATACCTTGCCCTATGTACCTCTTCATCTGGCTGTTCATCTGTATCCTTTGTAATGTCCTTAATAATAAACTGGTTAATGTAAGTAAATAGTTTCCCTGAATTCTGTGAGCCACTCTAGCAAACAAATGTAACACGAGGAGGGGGTCATGGGAACCATGCAGTAATAAATAGCAAGGTGATCAAAAGTTCCGGAGTCTTATAAGACTGAGCCCTTACCTGTGGGATCTGGCTTTAACTTCCCATAGATGGAATTAGAATTGAACTGAATTATAGGACACTTAGTTGGTGTCCACTGGAGGATTATTTGGTATGCATGAAAAGCCCCACACACATTTTGGTGATCAGAAGTGTTCTGTGCTGTACTGAGTGTGAGAGTAGAAAAACAACTTATTTAGTTTTTCCTATCTCATACATAATATATATTCCCCCACATCATTGCAGTTTTTCATGAGAGGGGCACATGATCCCTTCATGCCACCTAGGATCACAAAAACCATATCTGGACCCTCTTTCTTATCCTCCTCCTTCTGTGGTAGGAGCATCCCTGGAAGTGCTGTACAGCTTGGCCTAGCAGTGTCCACCAAAATTTTTCCAAGCAAACCTGGGAATAAGTGTGGTCAATTTTAAAATTTATCCTTCCCAATGCCAACTCTTCATCTTCCTCTGGCCCTCCAGGATGTATTTAAAAGGATGCATTAACTGTGTTGAAATATTTATAGTCACAGCAGGCATTCATTATACCCTTAACCAAAATCAAGCAAATAAGGGTTACTGTCATAACTTTTGGAGTCTGTGATGGATACCCAATGATTTTGCTTTATTAAAGCAAAGTTTAGAACAACGTTTTCACATCAGAAGAAAAATAGGGCTACCTTCTCTACTCCAAACCTAATCTAGTCCTCACTG
The DNA here is from genome assembly GCA_963575145.1 of Galago senegalensis. Taxonomy (NCBI): domain Eukaryota; kingdom Metazoa; phylum Chordata; class Mammalia; order Primates; family Galagidae; genus Galago; species Galago senegalensis. Next base: position 695 of record CAUYTI010137785.1, on the reverse strand, counting down.
GATTTAGAGAAACTGCTTATCTCCACCCCCTGGGCCCTAGACTTCAAGGAGTAGAACTATGTGTGCAGGTAGTCCCCAGGTTATGAACAAGAGAGGGTCTGTAGGTTTGTTCCTAAGTTGAATTTGTATGTAAGTTGGAACAGGTACAGTTGCGTGCACCTGTTGCCTATAATAGCCCTCATTCGTAAGTGTGAGTTGTACATCAGTCAGATGTTTGTAACTTGAAGACTGCCCGTACACTGTTTCTGACTTTCCAGGAACAGTCATTATTCTATCTTACTCTGAAAATGCTGCCAAGGTTCCCTTTGGTATGTCCATTCTGATTAGCATAAAATTAGCAGGAATTTCTTGTGTGGTGACCTTCACTTGGGGTCAGGAAATGACTAAAACTCCAGTCTGTAGTTCACATATTTCTATTTGGCCTATTCATGCCAAATAGAAACGCCAAACAGGCATTAATTAAACTTAGAGTGACCAGACGTCCCACTTTTTAACAATTTGTCCTGTGTCCCCGCAGAGTTTTTAAAAAGTCCCGATTTTGGCCGGGTGTGGTGGCGCACGCCTGTAGTCCCAGCGCTATGGGAGGCCGAGGCGGGTGGATCACCTGTGCTCAGAGGTTCGAGACCAGCCAAGACCCCCCTGAGCTAAATGAGCCAGAGTGAGACCCCGTCTCTACACCAACAACACGACAACCA
>CAUYTI010137784.1:0-19277 GCA_963575145.1 Galago senegalensis | reverse complement strand
AAGGAGATCCTTTCTGAAGAAGACAGGTGCATGGCCTGTCAGATATATGAAAAAATGCTCATCTTCCTTAATCCTTTCTGAAGAAGACAGGTGCATGGCCTGCAGATATATGAAGAAATGCTCTCCATCCTTAATCATCAGAGAAATGCAAATCAAAACTACTTCGAGATATCTAACACCAGTAAGATTAGCCCATATCACAAAATCCCAAATCACAGATGCTGGCGTGGTTGTGGAGAAAAGGGAACACTTTTACATTGCTGGTGGGATTGCAAACTAATACATTCCTTTTGGAAAGACATTTGGAGAACACTTAGAGAATTACAAATAGACCTGCCATTTGATCCTATAATTCCTCTATTAGGTATATATTCAGAAGACCAAAAATCACACTACAACAAAGATATTTGTATCAGAATGTTTATTGCAGCCTAATTGCTAGGTCATGGAATAAGCCCAAGAGCCCATTGATCCGTGAATGGATCAATAAATTGTGGTATATGTACACCATGGAATACTATGCAGCCATTAAGAAAGATGGAGACCTTACTTCCTTCATGTTTACATGGATGGAGCTGGAAAATATTCTTCTTAGCAAAGTATCTCAAGAATGGAAGAAAAAGTATCCAATGTACTCAGTCCTACTATGAAGCTACTTTATAGCTTTCATAGGAAAGCTATAACCCAATTTTAGCCCAGGAATATGGGGAGAGGGGATAGGGAGGGGAGGGGAGGGGGAGGGAGGGTGGAGAAAGGGTGATTGGTGGGATCACGCCTAGGGTTCATCCAATAAGAGTACATGTGAATTTCTCTAAATGTAAAATATGAATGTCTTAACACAATAACTAAGAAAAAGACATGAAGGCTATGTTAACCAGTTGGATGAAAGTATTTCAAATTGTATATAGAAACAGTACACTGTACCCCAAAAAAGACTTTTGTGGCTAATTTCCATTACAGCAGGAAATAGTATTCTAGAAGTGCTTCAAATGTGTACCCACCCATACATACACACATTTGAAGCATTCCTACACTGGAAAAAATAACTTTGCAAATATACTCCTCCAAAGCATAATGGGGACACTTGAAAAGCCATGAAAAGCAACACTTTCAGAACTCCAGAAATTAAACCAAGGATTATAACAATTCAAAGATCATTTGTTCCAATAAGCAGCTGAATCTCAGCAAGAACAGCGAGCTTCGTGGCATTTCCGTTTAACCTATTGCTGCTCCTACTTCCCAGACTCTGCATGAGTCTGCAGACGTTGGAAGGAGCAGGACGGTTTTATAAATAGTCTTCAGCTAAATCGCCCAATAAATAATTATATCAAGCTTATAATATTACCTGTTTCTAAATCAAAGCTCTGGACATAAACAATAAAATACCACAAAATCTGATTTATACATAAGTGCTAAAAGCGTTTCTATAACAAGCAAATCAGGGGTATCATTTTATTCTCAGGGATGGACCAGTTAAGGAGGGCTCACCTATAACTCCACATCTAAAGTTTCAACGATATAGCCACTGGAGACACAAATTGAACTAAACCACAGTCCTGAATCTCAGATCCATGACCGTAACACTAACTTCACTTTAGACTGAAAATTTCTCATTTTACTCACGTTGGCCTTGTCATGCTGTTTATGGACATAATCGCTTTACAGCCTGCTTAGGGTGACTTTGTTCAGGAGACCCAGAACAGTAAACACTTCAAACCCAGAAGCAGCACTAGCCTTAGTCCAAAGGATGACCTTAGGTTCCCAAGGACAAAAACAAAATTTTGAGAGACATGGAAGATTATGACTTCAATTTCTGCTTGTACACCCTTGGATAAAATGTTTCAAACAGGGTCGTTTCAATCACTGCTGCTTTTAAACATCAAAATGTAAGTAGTGATGGAATAAAAAAAATTCCAGGTTATATGCAGGTGCTATATCCATGTTTTATTTACCTTAATTCTTACAGGCTAGACATTTTCCTTTCTTAAGGGTCTATATCTACATTATTACTAACTCTCTTCCTCACTTCTACCCCCTTCCTAGTAATACTAAATTTGTTGAGATGTAGTAAACCCCCTCTCCTTTTATTCGTCTTGTTGAGAGTTTAGAATTTTTTAGGAAATAAATGTCAGTCGCACACCCCGACCAGTGCTTGAATCTATTGCTCATACGCACAATCACAGGGCTTTTGTAAACTTTTGGTCTCAGAATGGATTTTATTTATTCTGTGCTGATACGGAGGTGGCTTATCTGTTCTTTCCCATTATGGAAAACATAGAATCCTTATCTTGACAGACGTCAGGGACTACTCCAGAAATCCCCATTTAATTCGGTTCTCAAGGCACAAAAGGAGTGTCAGCCCCCCACTCCAACCCCTACCCTCGGCCTTACGCAATTCGAACCAATTGTAAAAGAAGGGAGAGAGGTGATTGAGCGGGCTGAAATCAGTCAATAGGTTAAAGGCAGCCAACAAACTCCACAGGGAAAACAACCTGTGAAAATGAATTAGGAGCTTGTGTCAGGAAAGCAGTAGAAGTCACCCAGAAATGTGCCCATCCCCTTATCAATGTCCAGGCCTTCAACTTCTAATCTGGCATCACTTCACGCTTTCCAGGGGCGTGCCAGGCTTCTGGAATTTCCCCCACCTGCTATTTTTCCAAGTGCCACTTTCCCTCCTTCCACTAAATCCAAGGTTCTTGTGACCCGCAGGAACTGTATGAAAGGGCCGCGGCATGAGGAAGTTGGAGAGCCACTGTGCTAAACCCACGGGAATGTCCGTTCATCTTTCCATCTAGTGGGACTGTCTGAAGCTGAAATCTTTTATAAGATCCTCAGGAAAGAAAAACTTTCTACCTCCTGAAAGTCAACCAATTCAAGGGCTGCATCATACTGTCATTTGAAAATTTAAAAAAAGCAAAGTAAAACTGCTTATGCCTGGAGGATGAGAATAACCTCTCAAAGAATAATTTCTTGGCTGTCCTCACAGAATTTCAGTGTTCCAGAGCACAGTGTTTATTCACTCAAAAGTACAAACAGCGTATAAAACACTCAGTGGCATAAATGGACATTATCTACTGCTTCACATCATGACATTGCTACGGCCTCTAGGACCAATCGCTGCATGGTGGCCAAAAGCCATCTCTGCCATGGTGGCTGGGGAATTCTTTGGAAATTAAGTGATTATTTACGTTTTGTATGTGCATTCCCAACGTAAAAAGGGGAATCCGAAGTAGATTCAGAAATCTCCTTTTACAGCTTAATGAAAAGCATGCATTCATTCTCACACAGACATGCACACACTCCGCCACTGCTGGGCTCTTCTAAAGGGACAGCTCCCTATGAAGTGAAACAAATCATCTTCCTCCGAAAAACACTCCCAATACTTTCTAAGGCTGTTTTGTAAAAAAGCTAGATGTCTACCCCAGTCTGACTTTTCTATAAGAACTCTGTATCACATTTTGTTTTTATAATGTTCTTGGGTATCTACTTATACTAATGTATAAGCATTTCTGCCATAAAGGATGATAGCTAATATGATAGTCTATGGAAAACATTGAGCCCACATAGCTTAATAGTCAAAAATTTTGTTCTTGCGGGTCTGGCATTTAAAAACCTCCCCCCCCCCTTTGGAAAACAATTTTTCACTGTGTCTAAATAAACATTTCAGTTGAAATTTGTCACCAGCAAGCCTTCCTACACAACAACTCGCCACATACACACTCTTCCCCGCTCCCACCCCCGCCCCATCCCCTCTCCATATGTACAGCTTGCCCGTATCAAGAAATGGCCTAATTCAAATGTAACAACAGTAATCGCTATTTCCTCATGTTACTGCCCATGGTTCCAGTCTAATTATCCCACTGCAATGTGTTAAATGCTCACAACTACATCATGAGAAGCTCTCCTCAATTTGCCTCAGTGCACGCTGTGCAGTTTCCATAAGGCCACATCAGTGGTCACAGGTGGATTTCCCCCTTAGCTCGCCCAACACTCTGTCAAGGTCCTTACTTTTGTCTTGAAATTCTAACACATCAAATGCAATTATAGATAAAATCCCTCTTGAGACAGGCTTTTCATGGTCTCTGCTAATGCATCAAATCATCTCCCAGGGCATCCTGCAACAGGAGCCGGGGCCGGGCTCCTTCCTCCCTCGGAGTCCAAGTGACCCGTTGATATTCACTCTCTAATTGTCTGAGTTCTCGTTCCCTTGGTGTATTTGTAGTGGCTGTCACATTTTTCAAAAGAAAGACTCTTGATATGCTAATAGGTAATCAATAACCAATTTAAATGTTTGAAAAACGAAATAAATTGCAGACTCCTTTCAAATCCCAAACCTTCAACATTTAAGAAAATGTTGCATACATTCGTTCCATGGACCGTGGCTGGCAATTCTGTGGCTTTTGGTGATACTGTGTTGATTTGCATCTAATGTCCCATAATAATTATTTAATCTTTCTTGTTATAAGCCATCTGGCTTTTGGAATTTCTAGTTACCATCCCGTAACAAGAGCCTCTTGCAATATGCCCAAATGATATTTTATTTTTAGCATGTTTGTTTTTCTCTCAGTAAAATAATTATTTTAAAGGGAAAAGGTTGGTCAAAATTGTGATCTTTACCTTTTGTATTAAAAATATGTTAAAATCTTCTGCAATTATCTTATAAATTTTAATAATCTGATAGGTTTTAGTTTCTAAGTATTACCACATTTTTAAAACTTTTATTTTTTTTCACAAGTCTATAAACTTTTTTTTAACATAGCCTTCATGTCTTTTTCTTAGTTATTGTGTTAAAACATTTATATTCTACATTTAGAGAGATTCACATGTACCCTTATAGGATGAACCGTAGGCATGATCCCACCAATCTCCCTCCCTCCACCTGCCCTCCCCACTCCTCTCCCCTCCCTCTCACCTCTCCCCATGTTCCTGAGCTAAAATTGGGTTATAGGTTTCCTATGAAAGCTATAAATTAGTTTCATAGTAGGGCTGAGTACATTGGAGACTTTTTCTTCCATTCTTGAGATACTTTTCTAAGAAGAATATTTTCCAGGTCCATCCATGTAAACATTAAAGAGGTAATGTCTCCACCTTTCTTAATGGCTGCATAGTATTCCACTGTATACATATACCACAATTTATTGATCCATTCATGGCTCAATGGGCTCTTGGGCTTCTTCCATGATCTAGCAGTTACAAATTGGTCTGCAATGAACATTCTGATACTAAAATTTGAGATATCATCTAACACCAGTAAGATTAGCCCATATCACAAAATCCCAAAATCACAGATGCTGGCATGGTTGAAACGGAACACTTCTACACTGCTGGTGGGAATGCAAACTAATATGTTCCTCTTGGAAAGACATCTGGAGAACACTTAGAGAACTAAAAATAGACCTGCCATTTTGATCCTATAATTCCCCTATTAGGTATATATCCAGAAGACCAAAAATCACACTACAATAAAGATATTTTTAAAGCTTTTAAAGTCTTTTCCCTTCTCTTTTCCATTTTTCTGTCTACCAAACTTTATGTACTGAATATTTACTTTCTCCCTAACACAGAAGATGCTGATGATACAGGGAGGGAGAGATGAGCACCTGCAGGGGCCTCAGGGACCATTATGTTGTGTTTCATGCTTTCTGTGGTGGAAGATAATATTAAAATGCTTTCATTATTTCTTACATGAGAAACCATTACATTTTAAAGTGAAACCCAATATATGATGATAGATTGCAATCTAGATCAGAGCATGTTGAAATCTTACTTCTTATCTGTACCTGATATTCCAGTTCTCCATTATTTAGGGAAAAACAACACATTTGATGAGCTTTTTCCTAATGATTGCTTAGAGGTGCACATGTGGGACATCATTGTGAGAGCGGTTCTGGGAGAAGAAGACAAAAAGACCCAGAGATACTACAAATCTTGCCTGTATTTTTCCCATGAAAGGTGTTTAATTGTGCACTAAAGGCCTCTGAGATTCAGGTTCACCACACACGACGATGAGAAAGAAAGCGGAGGGTTCAAACTTGTGTCTCTTTACCTGTAAAAGGAATTCTATTTCTCTCACACCAGTGATGTCTGAGGGTCCAGCCTTGCTCCTAATACTATCTACCTTGTTGGGTCTTTTTATTAAATCATAGCTGTGTACATTAATGTAATCATGGGTGCAATGTGCTGGTTTTATATAAAATTTGAAATATTTTCATCAAACTGGTTGACATTGCCTTCATGGCTTTTCTTACACTTATATTCTACACTCAGTAAATTTCACAGGTAGCACCCCCTATCTTCTAAAAGGAGGACTCCTTTTACGTATTTGTTTAAAGGTGCCTTTCAGGCCAATGCTGGTCATAATTAGATTATTGAAAATTTTCTTCCTGCCTCCAGGTAGCAAAACATTCACATGTGACAACCTCAGCTTCAAGGTGTTTTTTTTGAACAGAGGAATGGAATGACTATTTGCTTCCCATCTCTCTGCAATGCCTGGAAGACACAAAGAAGTCAGGTGCTCCAAATACTGTGGGTTGTTTTGGCAGCCCAAGCAAACAGCTGTTGACTGGGGTTCCACAGGCCCAGCCAGGGTTGTCAGGAGCTGGCTCTGGCATCTGTGTCATGAATGACATCTCAGGATGAAATCCCCTCTCCAGTCTCTTGGCAGCTTAAAAATCACAGACTGAGATGAAAACATAGTTCTCCAGGCCTAAATGAGTTGCTGGAATCTTCTGGACCTGCTCAAGCCAGTATGAGATTTATAAACATCTCTGACTTTCAATCCAGGTTTGAATTGAACTTCAGCACCCAGGAAATAGTGACTTCATGTGAAAAGCATTTTTAATCGGTTCAAAGGTTCAAAGTTCCATTACCTCTAAACAAAGAATATTTATAGAGGTTTTCCTGATCTTTCATCTTCCAATAATTGCTTTTCCTAATCAGAAGTACCAAGGTAAGAATCTTGCTCTCTTTCTGTTTGAAATACAGGACTTATCTCTGGAGGAAAGCAGAAGAAAATTATCCTTTTCACTCACAATAGATGTTAAACTATCAAAGATTATATAAAAAGACATGTTCTTGCTCAGCTTCCAGCCTTTTAATCCTTTCCAATAGTCGTCTTGGATATTATATTACAGTTTAAAAAAAAAAAAAAGAAAACGGCAAAAATGTAGACTCAAGATGCTCAGCTGACAAGCTGGGGAAAACAATCCCTGCTAATAGAACATGTCTACAAACAGGGCAGGAGATGGATAGGTGAAGTAATTCTCCACATGCCCAGTCAATTAAGTAAAGTCCTGGCACATTAGCAAACGCTTATCTGATTTAAATGGAAAATGCTCTGCCTGAAAATGGAAGACGTGAAAACAGAAATTAAATCATACATTGCTCACTCGCTACTGACAGCACAAATGCTTTACGAGTAGTGTATAAATATGTTATTTCAGGAAAAAGAAATTGAATTTCACAAGGACTTTTTAAAAATCTTACCACGAGATCTTGTAAAAACACACACACACACACACACAGAGTCACGTATCAATTAAGGACAAGGATGTGACCTGACAAATGGACTATTAGGCAATCTCATTGCCAAGTGCCTGTCCTAGAGTAGACTTAGATGGTACGTCCTGCTATTAATACACACCTAGGCTACAAGGTATGGTTATTGCTCCCAGACTACAACTCTTTATACAAGGTTACTGTACTGAATCCTGTAGGCAATTATAAGACAATGTTAAGTTTCTGTGTATCTAACCACATCTACACATAGAAAAGACGCAGTTAAAAATACCATAGATAACACCTTACGGGAGCACCATTGTATTAACAAAGCAATCTGTTGTAACCGTGGACTGAAACATCACTGCCATTTTGCAGCTCATGACTATAAATATATAGTAAGCCATCACGTGACTTTTTGAATAGATTCTTGGAAACTAGGACTTTAAACGAAACAACGTATACAAAAACCAACTTTGCCCTCGGTAAATTAATATAAGCAAAAGTTACGATCCCTCCACATATTTCTAGTCACAAAACCACTCCTGACTTCCAAATGAAGACGCAAAATGCTTCGAATAATAAACACTGAAATAAATTGAACCTATCCATACATTTAAGAAAGATCAACAGAAACAAGATGATTATTTACCCAACTTTTGGTGACTCTGCGAGCGATAGTGTTCCTAGAGGCGGTGGGTTTAATCAAGGAATCAATGTTCGCACAGGAAGTGCCACCAGGCAGTTCAAAAATGAACAAAACCAGAAGTAGTGAGGGCACTGAGCACTGCCTGCTACATCCCGCTCATTCATTGGTATGATCATCATATATTTTATGAATTTTTATTTTATAATACCACGAAGTCTTTCAACCCACTGATTGCAGTTCAGGGATGAAGGTAGATACAGCCTTGCTCCCAGGAGCTCCAGACGCCCATTACAGGGGGTACTCACACTCAGACTGGGCCATTGAGACCCTCCAGTTCACCGAACATGCACATCTTTGAGATGTGGGGGGAACCGTGAACACCCAGTGAAAACCCCCACAGACGTGGGGAGAACATGAAAACCCCACACAGACAGCAGCTCCCCCTGGGAATAGATCTTTTTTTTAACCTTCATCAACACTATAAGGAAACAACATTAAAGGAAACAGTGTCATTGGAGGCCCAGCTGAGTACACACACACACACACACACACACACACGTATACACACATGTGCACACTGTTACCAGTAAATATAAACACACTGCATTGCCAACGTACAACCTCCCCAGCAGGAACAGACCATATGCTGGGAAAACCATGGTAGAATGAATGCCTTCTGCGAGATTGTGAAATTGTGTATCCTAAGAAAAACTTGGTTAAAGGATGATATTTTTGGTCGGGAAAATGCTGTAGATCTTTTAAACACCAATTTTGTGGGTAAAACAGCATTTAAAGATTTAAAAATATTGGCTCAGTGCCTGGAGCTCAAGCAGCTAAGGTGCCAGCCACATACACCAGAGCTGCCAGGTTTGAATCTAGCCCAGGCCTGCCAAACAACAGTGACAACTACAACCAAAAAATAGCCGGGCATTGTGGCGGGCGCCTGTAGTCCCAGCTACTTGAGAGGCTGAGGCAAGAGAATCACTTAAGCCCAGGAGTTGGAGTTGCTGTGGGCTGTGATGCCATAGCAGTCTACCCAGGGCAGTAGCTTGGGGCTCTGTCTCAAAAATATATATATATTTAAGTTATTTTACTCTGTGGGACTGAGCGGGAATAATAACACAAGCCATATGGTGATAACTTATAAATGACATTTTGTCTATAAAATCTGAAATTCTTTTACTCTTAGTTTCCCTGATGCTTCATCTCAAACATTAGATAATGCAAATTCCAAAATAAAAATTTCCTGAGCACTTCCTAGGCAAACACTGCTAAGAAATGTGTAAGCCTGCTTTACTTCATCTTTATGAGAACCCTGCCAGGTACCACAATTATGGTTGCTAAACAGGTGGAGAAACAATCTAAAACAAAAAACCATGACCTTCACAACACGTAGCTGTCCTATACCTCACTAACTCCTGCTCCTGTGCTATTTAAAATAACTGCCTGTATCTTGCTCATACGTTTCATTTATCCTCAAAATTTTCCGTTTAAATGTAGGAAAGTATCCCTGTACCAAGGTTTTGTTCACACAAGAGATAACCAAATCCACCCAAGGCCCGCCTGGTGACTGCTCAGTAGAAGTGAATTACAGTGATTTGTCCCATCTGGTTCATTTATATAGGAAAGAGGAGCGTGGGACTCACTGTACATCTGTGCCATGAACAGAGGGTGGGTAGGAAACATCTCAGGAGCACGTGTGTCTGACAGTCCGTACAGTCAACTGTGCAGTCAGGAACACTTGTCACAGTGGCCAGGGATGACGAGAAAGGGTAGAAACAGAGGGAACCAGCGCCTTCTGGGCTGGCCAATATGGTCAACGCAACGCTCCTCCACCGGACTTCCCTCTGTCCACAAGTGATTCAGTGAATACAAATACCTTCCAATCAGCAATTCTCTACATAAAATTGAATGGTTAGAGATCGGAAATTATAGCCCCAGTAAACAGTGGCTTAAATGGCAAAATGGCAGCCTGACTCATTAAAAGTTAAATAATCCAAAATGTTAACTTAAAAATTAATGTTATTTATTTTATGACACTTGTAAAGACTGTACTACTATATTACTAATTTTCAATATGTTTTTAAAACCAATACTGAAACATCCTCATTCAGACAAGGTGGGTGCTCGAGATGTATTAGCCGTTTTTGTGACACAAATAATGTTTCTATCTGTTTTAATGTATGCTAGAGGTGCTTACTATTTGGAATAAAGCCCTAATCTTTGGAGGCGGACAGAATAGAATTATTCTTTTCTTTAGCTAGTTTATGTGTATACAGTGTTAACGTGTTTGTTAACATGGGTCATTTTTTGTATATTATCTCATCTCCCAGATTAAAGATACATTGCATTTGACGGTTTTCATTAATTTCGTTCAAATTGCATCATACCTGCAGCATTCTAATGGAGATGTATATTCAATTGCTTTTGCTGATAACCTAAAAAAAAAGCCACTGGATTTGTGGATGTAAAATAGAAAAGTATTACTTTTAGGACTGTAAGATATCTTAATCTAGATAGTGATCTTTTTAAGTAAACAGGATGAGAAGCAAAGTCAAACGTTGTCTCTTGGGTTATTTATATTAGATGATAAGATTTTCTTACAACAGGAAAGTTTTAGCAACTTTCTAGACATACTCCAGAAAAGATATTTTCCACTGCCTCACTACAGCATATAACTCCAAAAATATATATAATTTAGAAAAAATATGTAGGTCTATGCGTAAATTTAAAAAAAAAACAATTCACCCAGATTTCTGATTGGATTATCTCTTAGCCTCACCACAATTGAATGTAAACACACTCGAGGAAAGTACTTAAAATTGGAGTTAAATGAAGAGCAAAGAAATAATAGACGATTTGGTTATTTTACAAGTAACGGAAGACTGACTTTATCTTCACTACTGATATTCCACAAATTTGTCCCTCCATAGGAAGTACCCTAAATTCTGAGCTCTAACCATGGGTTTCTACAGGTTGTCCATCTTAAAATGTTTGCAAAGATGAGCTCCCAGATGCCAGCTGGCAGCTGGATTTAAAGCAGCCCCCACCTAAAGACCCGGATGCAAGAGCTTATAGGTTGTTGCCACATTCTATGTCAGGCTGTCTGCTGCCACCTTATGAGGATTCACAAAGGACATTATCCTATGAAAGGGTTAATTAGGAACCTCGGCAATACTCATGCGGCACTGCGGTGCTAACTTCCTTTTTAACCCTCTTTATTATAATTTTTATAATATTCTGTATGTGCTTTCAGACTGCATAATGAATTCGTCTGAGGATTTTTTGAATATATTCATATCCTTCAATTAGATGAACAAGTGAAAAAGTTATTCCTCTAAGAATGAATTTGACAGAAAATTTTACTTGTTGCCCTTTCATCAAAAATACCATTGCACTTTCAAAGCAATTGTTTGAAGCAATCAGTTAAATATCTGAATTTTTATATAGGCTTCTCATTTTTTGCTTGCTCAAGGGAAGTCTATCTACGGGATCCCACTGCTTTGAAATGAACAGAAGCAAAGGAATATAACGGTAATTTAACTTTAAATGAAACTACTGCTCGGCAAGGCTCACCAGCCATAAATGAATACATTTTTTAGAAACCGTGAATACTTTATCAGAGCCATTGTTCTTTTTAATGTATTTCAGAGGCATTACAGTTACTGTAATTCTGAACAGCAACCTCCTAAAGTTCTCACCAGATATAGTTTCCATTTAAACCAAAAGCCTAAGAAAGGTCAAGGTGAGACCATCACTACACTAAAATAAAGGCCTACGTGTGCAGATGGCAAGCAAGCTAAGTACACCTGTGCCTTAGTTTCTTGTATAATGCTGTAACAGAATGCCACAAACTGGGCAATTAATAAAGGAATCGATTTGGCTCGTGGTTCCGGAGGCTGGGAGTTCTAAGAGCATAAGCCTTTGTGGAGGGTCACCCCAGAACAAAAGGCACCATGTGGCAGGGAAGGTCACACCTGAGACAAAAAAACCTCCCCCTTTAGCAATATTAACCCACTCATGAGGAGGGGGGAGCCTTCATCACCTAATTATCTCTTCAAAGTCCCACTTGCCAACACGATTAACAATGGTGATTAAATTTTAATGTGAGTTTTGGTGGGGACATTCAGACTATACCAACATGGGGGAAAAAATGTAGGACGAACTAGATGACCAAAAAAGTTCAAGTACTGAGGGCTGAGCATTAGATTATTACATAAGCATGTTTCTTTGGTCATTTCACTTTCTCCTGGTTACCTGATTGCCTGATATTTAATTACCCACCAGTATGCTCAAGAGAGGAAAAAGGATGAAAAGACTTCAGCCTTGTGAATCCCGTAGCAGGTCTGTGCGCGCGAACTGGAGCCAGTGGTGGAAGTTACATTTTTGAGGCATTTACAGATAAGAGTCAAAGTCCACCAGGAAGTACCATTCCCTTGTCCACTCATTGGTTCGTGCTGGGGAACAGTGTAGAACGATGGTTAGGGTGGAGCCCACTCAGTGGTTTCAATCCTCGCTTGGTTGCTTCAGTATTATACAACCTTAGGTAAGATGTTTGACTCTCCTCTCCTTCCTTCAGCTCCTCATCGTGAAAACCTCCCACCTGATGTTCGCAAAAGGATTGAATGAGAATTCTATTTAGGAAGTGCTCAGAAAGGACGGAGAAATGCCCTCAACCCTCCTTCCTTCTAATACCATAAGCCTTGCTTTTTATCTGCTACATGAAAGTGTTATGCTGAAAGCCGGGACTACAATACCGTACGATACGGTCCCACACACAATAAAAATAGCCTCACCAAAGAAAAAGCAGCAAATAATAGTAGAATGTTGATGATAAAAAATGTGAACAGGGTTTTACAGGGGATGGAAGGAAGGGGTCCAGAAGAAGATATTATATGGGCTGATTTTAAAACAAAGAATTTCTCATCGGATCCAATTTAATTGAATCCTGAATTGCTACTTGAGGTCACATTTTCCAAATCTTATCTCGTCTTCTAATCTTTTACCCATTTATATTGGCAATGGCGGGCAGGACCTAAGCAGAAAAATACGAATAAGAGAATAAGGAAAATAGACAGAAAATTGGCCATGGCCGACAGCTTACAGCCACCTTTGATGGTACCTCCGGGAAGTCTGACTGGCGGGCTTTCCTAGACTTAAAACAGGGAAATGTAGTGACATATACAATTCTACAAAAAGGGACCCAAAATAACTTTCTAATAAAAGCTAGAAAAAAATGTTCCTTTGGGAAAAACATAAAATTTCTATTGTATACCTCAACTGCTAAAAGACAAGGGACATCTTTGAAGTAAGGACCCAGGAAAAATGATTATTTCAAGTAAAAGAGAAAACCATGAACTCATAGACACCCCCAATTCCAAAGGTCCCAAGAAGTTTAACCCCTTGGAGGACCCTATGCCAATAAAATTATCAATCGCAGTAACTAAAGTGATCATAATCATCACATATTGTGTTAGAATTAAACACACGCACATGAGCTACACCAGGAGAAGATAACAGGACCAAATGCAAATCGCCCCGCATTTTCCCATCATGGTAGAAGGAGCACTCTCCCTTGGAAAATCTCCACGGCTAATACGTAAGGTTGAAATTACAGGAAGACGCCGCCGATTAAACCTTTATCGTAAAAGGTGAGGGGTACAGAAAGCAGATGGTGACTAAATCTTGCTTTATCAGGCCCTCTCGTTTGGGTTCAATACAAACCTCAGTGTTTTAACAGTCAGCAAGTTCAACCTGCGAGGTTCCATCCACACGACCCCTTTTAGTTAGAGAAGAATTGCCGCAGTTCAGTCAATATCTGAAAATAATACGATAGTTTCTAAGACTAAATCTATTCTCTACCTAGAGCATCCATAAAAGCTAGTGTGACATTCGTTCTCCTTTTACAAATAGCTCTCCTCAAATAAATTTAAATGGCATTCTGCTTCAAGACAGTGACTGAAGAACTTTTGAGATTCTGTGAATTATTTCTTACTAGTCAAGCACAGAGAGAAGCAAAGGCAGGCAAAAATAAACATCAAGGGGAATTTCAAAAGGCTTCAAAATCCATATGGGAAAGGAATGAGAGAGGCAGGCAAACATGTAACACAAAAGACCTAAAAAGAAAAAAAAAATCCCAGCTTTGAGGAAAGCTATTTGAGCACAGATTTTATTTTTATTGAGAGTAAAAGAAGACTCAGCAGTAGCCAGCATTGTAGTTCAGTTTTTCCACTAACGGACTAAAACAAATCCTCCATGTGCTCTTAGGAAACAGCTTGAATATTAACATTACTTATGCTCTCCGAAACTTCAGGCAGAAACGTTTTAAAGTGAGAACCAAAATATAGCATGCTTTGCGAACGGGGGTTAGAGGACAACGGGGGCTTTGGCAAATGGAGGCTGAGATTAAAATGAAATGGCCACATTTATGTCCAGTTGTGATGGGCATTGGCTTTGGGGGAGAAAGCAAGGTTGACAGGTGGCTGATTGTGAGAACAAACAAGTTCTGCAGTTGCTGAAAAAAAAAATGGAGAAGGGGGAGTAAGGTTTGGAAAAGTCCTGGGTGTACGGCATCAGAGAAAGGCAAGAGTCAACAATTTCTCTTCTAATTTCAAACGTCAAAGACCAGGGTTTAAGGAAAAAAATCTGTTACCAGCTGGGGGCTCGAGATGGCTCTCTGGGTGAATTCATCACAACTCCAGGCCCTTAGGCTCAGAAAACAGACTCCTTTTTTCAGCAATAAGAGAAAAATTCTTCCACAAATTAGTCAAGTTTACAGAGATTGTTTCTTAAAAAACAGAATGCCTGAGCAAAAACAGAAACAGGCAATTCACAGAAAGAAGCAAAAATGACAAACATATGAAAGGTATATTTAGCCTCGCAAGTCATCAACAGGGTTGGGGGGGTGGTATTTTTGTTTTTTGAGACACTATCTTGGTCTGTCACACAGGCTGGAGTGCAGTGTCCGCAACATACCACACTGTAAGGGCTAGAACAACAGGGATAAGCCACTGGGCCTGGTCTTTCATCAACAAATTAACATTAAAACCAGAAGATCCAATTTGTAATTTTCACATTTTAAAAAATATAATGAATAGTAAAACCAAATTGTCGCCAAAGATGTCAACAAATGTGGCTGCCTTTTGGAAACAAAGTAATGCGAATATTCTATAGGATAATTTAAAGATATGCCTCAAAATCTGTACATGAGTAGTTTTGGGCCCGTATCTAAAAACTCCCTTGTTAAAATTAGCTAGACTGTATATCAAGCAATGTATACAAGGAGACCCTTCAAAATGTTGAAAAAAGAAAAATAAAATGGAAATAGCCCAAACTTGAAAATGGTGGTTTGAGAATAATCTTAAGAAAGCAGAACTGGAAGAACCATAATAATTTAACAGGAAGCTCAATTTATTTTAACTACTCTGTTTAGAAAGAAACATTGTGAACAGAAGGCAGATGGCCTGCTATGGAAATGCAGAGAAAGGAGATCCTTAGTCCAAGGGCCTGAGCTGAAGAGGCACAGCTGAACATTATGGGCACATATAAAAACCCCCAGAGAGAAGGGTCTCAGAGACACTAATCTCAGAGACACTTTTAAATATCATCTAGCACTCTTTATTCTGGTTGTGTGTTCACCAAATTGCTGCAATAATATATTTGTCTGTTTGGGGGGAAAAAAAAGAAAGAAAGATTATATCATCTGTTCTCTTGAGAATTACAGTCTGCTTGATAGATTTATCCATGAAGTTTATTTAAATGGCATTCTTTTTTGAGTCATCTATTCTTCCCTTTAAAAATTTAATAAACTTCTAATTTGAGAACAGTTTCAGATTAAGAGAAAAGTTACCAAGATAGCACACAGTTCCCATACACTGCTCACCCAGTATCCCCTATTATTAATACCTTACATTACTGTAGGATATTTGTCACAACCAAGAAATCCACACGGATGCAGGACTATGAACTAACTACACATATCCTTTGACTTTTTAAAAGAAACTAAGATTTGCTAACTAGAAATAGTATAGAAATAAGCCAGATATAAATTCAAGAAAATTAACATTTTTTAATAATGAATAGAGTCAGGGGTACAGCAGCAGAATTAAGCAGAAGGACCAATCGAGAAAAAAAATTGATATGATTTTCTTATTCAATTAGGTGATTGGAAAAACTTCAAAAGTTTTATAATATATCATCTAGGGGAAGCTATGGAGAAATACCCATTTTTAGGCATTGCTTGTAGAAATGTAATTGCTAGCACTTTACAGAGAATGATTTGGCAATATGTATCAAAAGCACAAAGGCAGACAACCTTTCACCTACTGTCTCTTCCAAGAATTATCTCCATAAGTATCATTGAGCAGGTGAAAAATGATGTTTGTACAAGATGATTCCTTATATTGTTCTGATTACAAGTTGCTTTGACCATTGCAGTACAGAGCAGATAGGCACAAAAAGATAAGAAAACTCTCCTACAAACATAGAAATTATGTTATGAGACAAATACCATCACAGATTGTATTAGTATTCTATAGCTGTACCACCAACCGGACGGCCTAAACAACAGAAATTAACTGTCTCATAGTTCTGGAGGCTGGAAATATACAAACAAGGTTAGTTCCCTCTGAGAGCTGTGAGACAAAATCTGTTCCATGCCTTCTTCCTAGGTTCCAGTGGTTTGGTAGCAACATTCCTGGACTTCTGGAAACATCACCCTGACCTCTGCCTTTATTTTTTGGTGTTCTCCTCCTATGTGTGTTTGTGTCCAGTTTTGCTTTTATATGAATATGTAAGGACCCAGTCATATTCCTTTAGGGTCCCCCCAAGTCAGTGTAACCTCACTTTAGCTAATGATATCTGCAGTGATCCTATTTCAAAGTAAAGTAACATTCCAAGGATCTGGGAGCAACACCTTTAATAAATGAACAAGGAGGCAGGAGGAGAGGTAAGATTCAACACCTAACACAGACCAGTGGAAAAACGGATTATATTTAATAACTAATACTAGCACTTTAGCTCTAAGGGGAAAGAGATAAGACTGGATATAGGATAATCAATGCTGGTGGATTTCAGGGGTAGAAATCTCAAATACTCCTAAAATTCTGCTTTTGTCTCAATTACGTTTTGCCACTTTGGAAACTGCATTACTCAATATGCTTTTCTACTTAGAGATTTCACTGCCTTGAATCTGCTGGAAAGCAATTCATGCACCTGTTAAATTTGGAGCAGACAGCTACTTTCTAGACAAAATCTCCAGCCTATGGTTTTATGATAGTACAGTTTACTCCCTAATACCTAGTCTTTTGATACACTGAAGTCTGAATCTGTTCCCAAGAGTTTCTGGGCTGAAAACAGTTCAGATGTGGGGCAGATAAATGAGGCTGAAGCTATAATGGGCTCAAATGATCTGGTTGAGCCCTTCATAAAATTGGCCCCAAACCACAAAATGAGATAACTATAACCTATTTTATGTATACCTTCTGAAATAACTCATTAGTTTCTATACTATGAATTAACCCTTGTGTTATCCTGTCCTGTTCCTTAAAAAGACAAATAGGTGCTATTTTGTACAAGTTTTAAAGTCCCTTAAAAAAGCTTCTCGACTTCGTGTGCTCCTCAACCTCAATATCATATTATCCTTAATTATTAGCATAACTATTTACACTGTCAGATCCATACTTAGCACTCTTTAGTATATACATACTTATACCCAGACTTAACAGTATCTATTTCCATTCACTTGGGAAAATCAACAAAACACTTAACTAGTTATAGCCCTGGATTTACAGAAGTGCCCTCTTACTCCTTGCAAATACTTAATGATAAACTTAGTTATTCAAGTCCCAGGAATCCACGTTTATACAATATGGTGAAGACCTTGTATTATATTCTCTTAGAATCATTCCCTTCACTTGAGAACAGAATGGCCAGGTAAGAAATTGTGATTTAAGTATAAGTCACAATGTTGTCAGACCTTGATTCTGATCTTCTACAGTCTAATATGGCCTAATATCACAAAGGTTTAATGAATTTACTCAAAATTACCAATAATGAGTTAAAATGACTGTTTACAAATATAAGCCACAGGAATTCTGAAGTGACCTTCAGCCTGGGAAACCTGATTTCCTAGACAATTATAGCACTTTATGATTCTTGTTAATGTTTACTGTAAGGGACCTCATCAGATACTATTAACCACAGACACTTTAATAAATTCTAATCTGTCCTTGAATTTATATTTACCAACTAGACAGAGAAAGAAATGAGGGAAGCTAGTAAAAGTTTTAAATATGTTAAAAATCTGTGGACAGTTAAAAGAAATTAGCAGAGAGAAGCTTGTGAGCTCACCAGATGAAGATTTCTGTGTAGATTTTGTCTTCATCAACTGAACTTAAAGAAACAAGTGACAGTTACAGTTTGAATGGAAGAGCCTGCGTTGTTACTCCGCATCAGGTTGTTGCTGTTTACATTCCTCTGTCCAGCCTATTCTCCATAAGCTTTTTAGCAGGCATATGTTGAACATTTCTGTTCATGACTGACAGAATCAGAGGCCATGGGTACTGACAACTGACTTAACTGTTTTCTTCTGTCTTTTTCCATGACTTTATATACTGCCTCGTCTTGATTTATAAACAAAATCTGGAAAAGCTACAAAAATAAGTGTTTTGTGGTTTATCTAGAAATATGGAAAATATTGCTGTTATTTTTGGTGAAGAAAATCAATTTTGTATAGTTTATTTCAATCTAAATAAAACGTGAATTTTGGTTATAAAAAAAAAGAAATGAGAGACATTGTTTGAGAGAGCTAAATATACAGGGTAGACATAAAGTTTGTGTCCAATTTAAAATAGTTTAACATACTAAACTGCACATAAACTTTATACTCACTGTGTGTGTGTATACATACCTCCACATATATAGAAAAGTTTGTATATATACAAAGTTTGCTTATATCCTAGGCCACAAAACAAATCTTAAGAAATTTCAGGGGGGCGGAACCAAGATGGCGAACTGCAGCCAGCTTTTTACAGAAGCTCCCGTCCAGAAGGAGGCTGAAAGGACAGAAGCTTAGCAAATTAGCTGATGGTTTGGAGCAGAGACAAGAGAGAAGATTGAAGAGCGTACTTCA